>PVKS010013684.1:0-50154 GCA_004027875.1 Aplodontia rufa
CTGAGCCTCCCTAGAGTCCCCAAGCCAGACACCAGGAGGCTGCGAGGAATAACAGCCATGCCGGGCTCACCTGCTAGTAAGCTGAGAAGACATGTGGAGAAAGGTTAAATGCTGTGCCCAAAACCACACTGCCAGCAGAACTGTGCCCAATCCTGACTGTGTAATACCAGGCAAATTGCCAAGCCTCTCTGTGTTCTGGCTTCCTGTTCTGAAAAAAGAGGTTATTAGTGTTGCCTGTGTGGTCTGAATTGTCCCCAAGATCCACGCTGAGATTTAATCAACGTGATAGTCTAAGAGACTGGCCCTTGGGCAACAAAGCCATGAGTTTGGGGCCTTGCAAGTGAGATTAGTGACGTTCTAAAAACTGGTGTGAGGACACAGCACTGGTCCCCTCTGAAGGACACAGCAAGGTGCCATCCTGGAGCAGACAGGGCAGTTCTTGCTGGACTCCAAAAGTGCCTGGGTCTTCATCTTGGACTTCCAACTTCCAGAGTTGTGAGTAAGATGAATTCCTGTTTTTACGAATCACTTGGTACACGACATTTTCCGACAGCACCTTCCGCAGAGGTAAAATGCGTGTATGTCACAATGAGGGCTCTCAGAGCAAAGCCAGCAGGGGTCTCCTGGCCCTGCTGTGGCCAGGGGGCTAGGGGCACACTGTGTGCCAGGGCCCCACTGAAGGCCAGAGCATCAGTTCTGCACCTCTCACCCAGACCACAGTGGCCTCTCACCCAGGGGACTGGTGGGGGCATCCAGTCATTCCCCACCTTGCAAAGAGACTAGTGAGGCCTCCCACCTCTCCAAACCTTCTGGAGCCCCTGGGTGGCCAGCAGCCCTGGCACCAAGAACATTCTGAGTGAGAGTCTGTCCCTGCTGGATGCTGGCAAGACACTAGACTACAGCCCAGGTAATAGCAGAGACAAGTTTTCCAAATCCAGTTCCAGATCCAGGGTCACAAGGGCTTTAATCGTGCTGATTGGTTATATTCAAGGTATGCTTGAGAGCAAAGGGTTCTCTATAGTGTAGATTAAAGAAAAGTCAAAGTTCTGAGTGCCCCTCCCATGGCCTGTGGGAGATTTAGTTCTGCGACTCCAGGGCCATCAGGGCTGGGCTGGTCCACCCTCAAGGCAAGGGGCTCTGGCCAGTCCCACACCTGCAGTTCCTCCAACCTTGGGTGTAGCCAGGATACCCTTGCAGGGTCCTTGCCAAAATGTCCAGGGCCATGGCCTGAGGGCACTCCCACCTGCATGGTACCTGAGTAAGGCATAGAGGCCACGGTTCTGTCACCCTCCTGACCCAGGGGGAACCTCAAACCTTCCCTCTGCCCAGCTTTCCCCACTGTGACCCTCTCTAGAAAGATCTCCTTTAAGACCCAGACATTGGTCCCTCTGTCCCATGATGGGCACAAGGTAGCAATCCAAGTGGCCTTTTCTCTTCCTAATTGGATCTGTTACAGATTTCTTCCTAAGGTATAAATCCAAGGTAGAAATCCCCTTTCTGTTAAAAAACAAAAACAAAAAAACGAGAGAGAACCAGGAAAAGCCAGGCTCAGGCACTAAACTCCTTGCATACTTGAAGTGGCCAACATACAACACAGCTCCAGCTGGGCTGCCCAGCACCCAGCAGCATCCTGTGGAGGACGACAAGGGGCTGCAGATCTGAGGTGGGGTCACCTCCCAAGGCCGTGGGTCCTCCCCCACCCCTTCAGATGGAAGCCGGGCGGGATGGGCCAACTGAGCAGCCTGCAGGAGGACACGTGTCCCAGAGAGGGAATTCAAGGCTCAGGTAGAAGTTCAAGACCAGGTTGAGGGAGCTGGGCAGAGGGCAGGGAGGTGCTGGGCTGGGAAGACTGCCATCTGAGGGAGGAGCCACCCAGATTGGCAGAGGTCCGCAGAACCTGCCCTGTGCCCAGCTGCCCACCCTGTTTCCCAGGGCTGGGTCCTGTTCTCCCCATGCCCTGTCCTAGCTGCGTGTATTTCTCTGGGCAGAGCCCACCTGGCCTGTATCTCCAACTACTCCTCTCCCCACCCCATCCACCAGAGGGGCCTTTGGAACCAGCTGCAGTTGGACTTGCTATGTACTCATGCTGAGCAGTGTGGGAGCCTCCTCTCCGTCACTTCAGCCTCAGCATGGCTTCTTCCTGCTATGCCATTACACTGCCATGGGGCATTCGTGTGACTGCCTCTGCCTTTCTTATTCATTTCTGTACCACCAGCCCCCAGGAACAAGGCCTGACACAGAAGTGAATTGATGGAAGGACAGATAGATGGACAGACAGTGGGTAAATGAATGATGGATGATGAATAGACAGATGGATGAAAAGAGGATGAGTGGGTGATGGATGGATGGGTGGGTGGTTTTTGGATGAATGAGTGGATGATGGATGGATTGATTGATGGATGGATGAAGGGATGGAGGGATGGATGAATGCATGGATGATGGATGGATGACAGATGAATGGATGATGAATGGGTGGTTGATGGATGATGGATGATGATGGATGGATGGATGGATGGATGATGGATGATGGATGGATGGATGGGTGGGTTGGTGGGTGTTGGATAAATGGGTGGATGATGGATGCATGATGGATGGATGGTGGATGGATGATGGATGGGTGGTAATGGATGGATGATGTATGGATGGACGATGGATGACAGATGGTGGATGGGTGTTGATGGATGGATGGATGAGTGGATGATGATGGATGAATGAATGGATGATGGGTGGTGATGGATGGATGATGGATGGATGGAGGATGGGTGGTGATGGATGGATGATGGATGGATGGTGGATGGGTGGTGATGTATGTATGGATGTGGATGATGGATTATGATGGATGGATGAGGATGGGTGGTGATGGATGATGACGGATAGATAGATGCTGATGGGTACATGCATGAGTTGTGCATAGATGGGTAGATGCAAGGATGGGTAGCATATGCATAGGGGATTGCTATAGCTTGAATATTGTTTGTCCCCCTGAACTCACGTAGGCATTTGATTTGCAAAGCAGGAGAAGTAGCAGCATCAGGGGGTGTAGGTGTGACAGTTTGCTGGCTGCAAGGTGTGAGGGACAGCAAGAAGGATTCGGCTGGAAAGGTGGGCTTAGGTTGACTGAAGGGTTGTGAACTTGGCCATGAGGGCTAGCTGGCCTCCTTGGCAGCGGCCAGAACAAGTGAGCAAGGGTGCACAAGGGTGCTGTTGAGGTTACACTTCACCCCTGAGCTTGTGCCCTGGTCTTCTCCTGAGTGTGCCCAGCTCTAGGCACCTGCTGAGGCATCTGCCCTGGCTCCTGGAGCCTCCCTGGAAGGGCCTGGGTCACAACTGCCTTGTGGCAAGAGGGCGAGGGTTGGCAGGGAGGCAGGCCAGGCACAGGGAGCGGGTGGAGGGCAGAGGGAGAAGGGCCAAGGGGGCTGTCTACGCATGCTGCCTGGGAGCGCTGACTTGTGCAGCTCCCAGGATTGGCCAGTGCGTGCATGGGAGTGTGTGTGACGGTTACAATAAGTGTGGAACAGTGCTCTCAAGAGAGTGTATAAGAGAGAGTGTGACAGCGATTGTGAGGGGGGTTGCTGAGCCAGAGGCCTTGAGTGTGGAGTGTGTGTGTGTGTGTGTGTGTGTGTGTGTGTGTGTGAGGGCCATGGCATGGTCCCTGAGCTGGCAGGGCAAGAAGGCCAGTTTCAGTGTAAGGCAAGACCTCAGCCCACGCTGTTCCCTCTGCTGAAAGCTCTTCCCTGTGTCCCACCTCGGTCGATGCTGCTCATTCTCTTGCCCACAATTTAAATTAGGCCCTCAGCCAGGCTTGGTGGCATGTGTCTGACATCCTAGCAACTTGAGAGGCTGAAGCAGGAGAACCACGAGTTCAAGACCAGCCTCAGCACCTTAGAAAGGCCCTGTCTCAAAATAAAAAATAAAAAGGGCTGGGGCTGTGGTTCAGTGGTTAAGTGTCGCTGGGCTTGAGCCTTGGTATTAAATAAGCAAAGCCAGTCCCCCGCTGTTTTCTTTCTCCTTGATACCTCAGTGGACACCACCTGTCAAGCACTTCCTCACGACAGTGTGGAGCAACATGCTCTCACTTCCTCCCTCATGCCCAGTGGGGGCTGTTTGAGGCCTCATCCACAGAGGAGGACCTGGAGACAGAGAGGAAAAGGCACTTCTGCACCACTCCGTAACTGGGGGACACAGATGTGACTCGGGAGTACCCTGGGGCCCTGGACTGCGACCTTGGCTGAGTTTGGGATGAAGGAGAGCTGCACAAATGGCAACACCTGAGCCCTGCCTGGGTTCTGATCCCACAGCCTGGGCCAGGGCTGCAAAGCTCCCTGGGGGTGGTAGTGGGAGGGACCCCTGCATACAGGGGGTAGAGCAGGGGCTCTGTCCCTGCCTGCTGCCCAGCCACACACTCACTCAGGCCCTCTGGGATCATGGCACTCTACCTCTGGGTGCCTGCCCTGCTCCCCCAGGCTGCCCAAAGGGAACTTGGAATGGGTTTATGGTGCCCCACACCCCGTATCCATATCCACTCAGGACCTGGAAGTGGGGCCGGAGATCTTGCAGGTGTGATGAACCTAAGAGGTTGAACTGCATTAGGGTCCTAAGTCCAGCGGTGGGATTCTTATGAGGAGACAGAGAACAGAGGCCACACAGCGATGGCACAGAGGCTGGGCGATGCAGCCATAAGCCAAGGAGCCACGAGGACTGGAAGAGGCAGGAAGGGGCCTCCCCCACATCCCCTTGCTCCCCCCACCTCAGACTCCTGGCCCCCGAACAATCAGATCAATTCCTGTGGTTTGAAGCCACTTTGTGACAACGTTTTACAACAGCTGTGGAAGCAAATGCAGGTCTCAGGCCCTGTTTCTTGCTTTGCCTGGGTTCTGTGATCAGCAGAAGGCCCAGTTCTGCGGGGAGCCAGGAGAACAGAGGCTCAGGCCTCCAGGAGGCAGGGCTTCCTGCCTCCTGCCTCAGTCCATGCGTCGCCTCCCACTGGAGCTCCTGACCAGGCCCGAGCATGGTAGGGACACCGAGGCAGGCCTGTTCCTGAGGGGCACAGCCAACCAATGAGCCACTGCAGCCTTGCTGAAACTTCAGACTGCAGGGCCTTCCGGGGCTCCCACTGCCCCCACCCGCTTTCTCCACTCCTTAATAATTGGCGACACTAGAATCCGGCCTTCTGTGAGCTTCTCCTTCCAGTCCTGCCCACTCTGGGCCCGGCTTCTCTCGACCTGTCACAGCCAACCTGTCTCCACCTGAGCTAAGACTCCGGAAGGGAGTAATTTGCCTAGGGCCCCGGAGCTGTCCTCTGCCTCCCCTAGGCTGGAGAGTGGGTGACAGCATGAGGGGCCAGAAACCCCACCACCCCAGGCAGCTCCCCAGGCCCTGCCTGGTTGCCACAGTGCTGGGAGGAGGGGCGCATTCCTGAGACACATCCAAAAATACTCACCAGCCCTCCCTGTTTCCTCACTTCCTTGAAAGAATGTCAAAGCCTCTTTTTGTGCAGCCCCAAGGCCAAGATCACTTCCTCCCCACGCAGCTGAGGTCAGAGGAGGTCAGGAGGGAGAGGGTCCAGGAAGTGAGTCAGGTGACCTCAGCCCAGTGGGGGCCCTAACTCCCTGGCAAGGGGCTCCAGTCCCCACAGAACCCTCAATGAGGACATTCGCAGAGCCCTTCTGGCGCTCCAGCATCTGCCACCCTGGAACCTTCCCCACCCTGCACCCACCTCCAGCAGAGTTCTCTGGTGGTGCTTGGGGCTGTCAGGGGGCCTGACACTCTCCCTGGACTGTGAGGAAGGAAGGGCGGGAGATGACCAGGTGTAAGTCCCTCGGGTTATCTTCCACATACACCCTGACCCTGGCACATTGGTTCTCTTGTTGCTACACCAGTTTCCTGGCCACAGCTCAGCCCTTTGTGGTTGTTGGGTTCCTAGCTTATGATAGGCTCCTGAATGGGGGTGGTGGCCTGCTTGGCTTCCTTGCCAATGGTGCAGAGCGGGTGCTCAGAGAATGCGTGGGAAAGGACAAGCAGATACCGTGCTCACCTTGGGCTCAGGAGGCCTTCACAGGCACACTCAACACCTCCCAGGCCTCGGAGCCCAGGCAGGTCACTGCCAAGCCTGGGCCATGGGGTGGGCTCCAGCTGGCAAAAGGGTGAATATTCGCCAAGTCCTGAGCTGGGTGTTCATGGCCAGCTGCTGAGACAGCTCTCACCACTGCCCTGGCTGTGAGGCCAAGAGTTACCAATGAAGAGACCGAGGGTCAGAGAGTTTCAGAATCTGTGCTGCCTCGGAGGCCACCTGACTGGTACTGATCACTGGGCCTAGAGAGAGAAGGGGCATAGGTAGTGCCGAGAGGGGTCTGGAGGCCTCCTGAGCCCTGGCAGCAAGTCACTGAGAGTCCCCCTTGGCCTTCCACTCAAGGGTGGGAGAAACCATCAGACCCATCAGCCTTCAAAAACTTTCCACTGAAAACCAATATCTGTGGCAGGTTTTGCCTCTGAAAGCAGAAAGGGGCCTGGGCAGGGAGATGTTGGCCTTGCCCAGCTCCATGGCATTCTGGAACTTAACCAAAAGTGTACATTACATTTATATTTTTTTAAATGAAATGAAAACGAACATCAGCCACATGAGGTCTCACCTTCCCTGGCTCTTGTGCCCTGGAGGGTGGCTGTGGGGCAGCCCGGCCTCTGCCTCCCACTAGCCCTCAACCAACCTGCATGCAGGGTACCCAGCCAGGCTACACTCGTGCCTTCCAGTGCTCAGCCATCCCTGTCTTCCGGAGAGGGGCCCTGTGTGGGCCCTGAGCAGAGTCAGGCCTCCACCTCCCCGAGTAGGTGACAGCCCCAGGGACCACAGCCACAAGACAAGGTGAAGACTGAAGAGGAATGCAGGTGGGACGTGGCTGCGGAGCAATCAGCCAGCTGACAGAGCAGGTGACCTCAAGTGGGTGTGCTGTGTGTCTGAGCATGTGTGTGCCACCACCCTCACAGCCTGGGATCTGCTACTCTGGCTGAGCTCTCACTGGCCACCCTGCCCCTCGTCACAAAAGGCACAGCCAAGGTCACTGACCTAGCGGGGGTCACCCCCACCCACCCCACTCCACCCCCGACACAGAGGTACGTGAGCACACACAGGCTTATTTTGGGAACAGAGAGGTAAAAAAAAGCCCAATTACTGTGTTCCCAGGCCACAAAGAAAGGAACGTGGCCACTGGTTGGGTCCCTGCAGGGTACTCAGAGCGCTGCGGAGCCTGCTACCAGGAGGAGGCACGCTGACATGCTTCAGAGGAGGCCGAGGTTTTGCGAGAACAGGGTCCAGCAGAGGCTCCAGGGATGAGGGGCAAAACTGAACAGAGCCCTGGTTTGTCTGACTACAAAGTCCACCGCCTGCTCTCCCACCATGGGCCTCTGCGCCCACCAGCCGGGGGCACTGTCTCCCCAGAGCCCCCTACTTTCTGGGGACACAAAGGCCCTGGTGGTGTCTGTGTCCAGAGGCAGCACGGACAGGGTCCCTTGAGCCTGCCACTTGCCTCCCTTGCCTTTCCATGGTGAGGAGGCTCTCGGTGGCCTGGGCAGGAACAGTGAGGCAGTTGAGACAGCCCTGGGTCCCCATCTAGGCTAGCCCACCAGCCTCTGGGGCAGGCAAGGGGCTGGGGTGCTCAAACAACTGGGTACTTTTTAGAGCCTCAGTTTCCTCCTCTGTAAGAGGGAAGACCACACCCCTCATGAGACCGGGAGACTCTGGCTAGCAGCCCTGGAGCGTGCCAGGATCTGGCACCTTCTGTCCCATCCTACATAGAGCCAGCTCACCAGGGATTTTCCTTACCCGCAGGCCTGCATCTGCGGCCAATTAGGAAGCCAAGTAATTACACTGTGCTCACAGACAGTGCATCCTGGCTTCTCAAAGAGCTAGGAGTGCTTAGGCAGAGAGGGCTCTATCCCTGAAAGTCAGGGACTCTGAGCTGCAAGGACCTGAGGGTAGCAGTGGGTTTAAAGAACCTGAGAGCTAGCCTGGAGCAGTGGGTTTCCAACTGTGTTTAGCCCCTTGGCTGCTGAATACTTTGCCTCGCAGGGACACTCAGCATGTAAAACAGGTAAGAACAGAACTACTTTGGTAGAGACAGGAGTTAAAGAGGGGCCACAAAATGGAGCCACAGTCCCATTTGCCCTATAGTTCTGGATCATGGAGAGACAGGGGTGGGTGGGGCGTGGGGGTAGGAGGCTGGTGGCCAAGTGGGCCTGATGGTGGGTTCAGGTAGCAGAACGTAGGAATGGCTCTTTGTGGCTGGTATGGCCAGTCCCTGCAAATCAAAACAGAGATCTCATCCTTTAAAAAAAAGTCCGAGTGGGTGCCGTGGCGCACACCTGCAATCCCAGCAACTTGGGAGGCTGAGACAGGAGTATCACAATTTCAAGGCCAGCTGCAGCAACTGAGTGAGGCCCTAAGCAACTTAGTGAGACCCCGTCCCAAAAAAGTGGGGGAGCAGGGGCTGGGGATGTGGCTCAGTGGTTAAACACCCCTGGGTTCAAACCCCGGTTTAAAAAAAATTCCTAATGGCTTCAACCTGTTAATGAATTCAGCAGTTGTTTTTTTTTTTAAGAGAGAGAGAGAAAGACAACCAATTTTGTTTAGTTTTTCATGTGGCTGTCATTGCACTAGGTTGCATACGTGGTGCTGGGGTTTGAACCCTGGGACTCACGCCTGCCAGGCAAGCGCTGTAACTGCTGAGCCACTGCCCCAGCCCCTCAACAGTTTTCTTTCTTAAACTGAAAATGATATTTTTGGGAAACTATCTCTCATATAAAAGAAATATTTATGTGAATTAGACAATTCCATTAACTTCTCTTTTTTATCCTTCTGTTAAATTCGAGTAAAATGAAAGATAGCATTCAAAACACAGTTCTTCTGATTTTGTAGGAGAATTTCACCCATCTGTCCCTTCATCCATCCCTCTGAGTATTTGCAGATGAAATTCTCCAAAATGCTGTTCGTCTGATGCCAATGGTTATTTCTGGCTGACAGTATGGGGCTTGATTTTTTATTTCTATCTTTGGAATTTTCAGCACTTTTTGAATTAATTATAATTCACAGGTATAACTTTTAAAAAAACTTTTTAAAAGAATAGTGGTTAGTATTTTTACTTTTTTTTTAAAGAGAGAAGGACAGTGAGAGAGAGACAAAGAGAATCAATTTCTATTTAGTTTTTCACGTGGCTTTCGTTGCTGTGACACTTGTGTACGTGGTGCTGGGGTTTGAACTCGTGTACTCAGGTATGCTGGGCAAGCGGCGTAACTGTCAAGCCACCACTCCAGCCCAATAGTGGTTAATTTTGCTTGTGATTCTGAGGCTGCAAAGCCCAAGACAAGGGTGTGATGCTGTCTCTCAGTGCAGAACTCCTGGCCACATCACGGCCATCACGGAGGGCACCACGTAGCCAGACAGAGCAAACGTCCAGGTATCGTTTTTACTTAAAAAGGAGTGATTTTTTTTAAATAAAATATTTTGATTTTTTTTTCTTGCACAGAAAGCCTGGGAGAAAACATTTAAAGTATTGAGCAGTACTAATTCTGGAATTTTAGTGCTGGGACGGTGAATGATTGCTGTTTCTTTTATACTTTTTTATTGGCATTTCTTAAATTTCTAAAAGCAGGGAGGAACTAAATTTCTAAAAAGGGGCGGAGAAATCATGGCACTTGTGACACTAAAGCAGGTGACAGAATAGATCAGCAGTGAATTATTCACTCCACAAATATTGAATGAACAACTTGACGACCAGTTCCGATGTTTCCTGCCTTCGTGGGTTTGGTTGTAGTTACTACTCCCTAAACCTTTCTCTTCTCTTTCCCTGCGGTCATTCTATCTTGTTCTTAGGTGTCAGTGGGCCCATCTGCACTCCGGGAGTCGCTGGCTTTCAGTCCAACGCAGAACTATAAGCTCTCATTGGAGTTTTCTGTTGCTTGTTATATTTTTTCCTAAAGGTTGGGAACATTATGATCGATAGATTAATCGAGACTTCCGCAGACAAATGCTCCAGACACAAGTCAGACAACGCTCAAGCAGATGAACACGGTGCCCTGCACCGTGCCCTGCGGGGCAGGAGGATCCAGAGGTTAGTGCCCAGCTCCGGAAGCAGCCAGGTCTCAGTCCAAACCCGGGGTCCGTCACCGGCTCCAACGTTTGGGTCGTGCTTCCTCAGCTCTGGGGCCTCAGAGTCCTCCTGCCCGCTAGGGACTGAGTGGTCAGAGTTGAGTGAGATGGTGCCAGCGGGGAAGCCCGGCAGCAGCCGCCCTTACTCTTCCTGTTGCCAATTCCCACTGAAGCCCTGTCCATCCTTGGGGGTCCAGATCTTGGTCAGTTTGGCTGCTGTAACAGAAGGCCACCAGCTGCAGGACTTGAGTCACAGACATTTATTTCCCATGCTTCTGGAGACTCAAAGTCCAAGATGAAGGTGCCGGCACATCCAGGGGCTAGTGAGGGCCACCTGGGGGGCGGGGGTAAATGACTTCTTGTCCCCTCCCGGGGTGGGGGCTTGGATGTCCTTCTCCCATGACCCTCAGGAGCAAGGAATTCCATTCAGAAGGGCCCCACCTCCTGGCCTGGCCACCTCCCGCAGGCCCCGCCTCCTAACAGCACAGCTGGGGGTGACACAGGGGTCTGCACAACAGCCCAGCTCAAGCGACTCCTCAGTGAAGTCTCCAGTGATGCCCCAGCAACAGTTACCTGTGGCTCTTGTCTTCCAGTATAGCTGGGCCTGTTGGGTTGTCAGCTTTTGCTTTATATCTTTTTTTTTTTAAGAGAGAGAGGAAATATATAGAAAGAGAATCAATTTTATTTAGTTTTTTTCACGTGGCTTTCGTTGCTTTGACACTTTGTTCTGTTCGTGGTGCTGGGATTTGAACCCCCATCCTCACGCATGCCAGGCAAGCGCTGCAACCGCTGAGCCACCGCTCCAGCCCTGCTTTATAGCTTTTGAACTGAATTCAAGTTTAGGATTTGATATCTTTTTTCAGGGCTGAGGACCTAACTTGGGGCCTTGCACATGCTAGGCAAGCGCTCTGCCACTGAGCTAAATCCCCAGTCCCTTGGATTTGATATCTTACTGTTGAGTTAAATTATCTTACTGTTGAATGAATTTGATTACTTTGAAACATCCCTCTATATCTGAAGGCCAAATTCGTCTTAGCTACCTTAGTTCCTTCTTTCTTCCTTTCTCTGTGTGCATTTATATGTCATTTTTTTCTTCCTTTCACCTTCCATGTTTCTGTAACTTTGTATTTATAGTATATTGCTTTTATGGGGGGATGGGAGCAGGTACTGGGGATTGAACCCAGGGGTGTTCTACCACCGAGTCACACCCCCCAGCACTTTTTATGTTTTATTTTGAGACAGGGTCTCACTAAGTTGCTTAGGGTCTTGCAAAGTTGCTGAGGCTGGCTTCAAATTTGTGATCCTCCTGCCTCAGCCTCCCAAACCACTGGTCTTACAGGCATAAACCACTACGCCCAGAGTACAGTGTGTTTCTTTAAAGTATCATGTAGTTGGTTGTTGGGGTTTGTTGTTGTTGTTTTAGTACTGGGGTTTGAACCCAGGGATATTCTCCTGAGTTATACACTCAACACTTTTTATTTTATTTATTTATTTTTTAAAATTTTGAGACAGGATTTGGCTAAGTTGCTGCAGCTGGCTTTGAACCTGCGATCCTCCCGCCTCACCTCCTGAGTTGCTGGGATTATAGGCGTGCACCACTGCTCCTGGCTATTGTATTTTAATCCAGGCTAGTAATTTTTGCCTTTTCATTGGAGTATTTGGTCCAATTGTATTTAATGTAATTAGTGATATATTTGGGTTTGAATTTATCGTATTATAATTTGTTTTCTATGTTTCCTATTGTTTCTTTTTCCCCTCTCTTGCCTTTTTGATTATTCCCATATTTTATTTACTTCTTCTTTTATTACATTGGTTTTTTCTTTAAGAGAGAGAGAGAGAGAGTGAATCAACTTTATTTAGTTTTTCATCTGGTTTTCCTGGCTCCAATACTTAGATGTGTATGTGGTGCTGGGGTTCGAACCTGGGTCCTCGTGCGTGCCAGGTGAGCGTGACACGGCCGAGCCACCACTCCAGCCCCCTTTGGTTACATTGCTAATGATGCATCCTTCATTCATCTTTAGTGGTTCCTCTACAAGTTAGAGCATGCATCTTTGACTTTTTAGAGAATACTGCAGTTTGTTTCACATTTCACTTCCCAGTGATATAAGACCTTGTACTTTAACTCCATAAACCCCTTTCCTGACTTTTGTACTGTTGCTAATTATTTTATGGTACGTATTTTTTAAGTTCCATGAACTGGTAGTATTATTGGTGTAAACGGTTAATACCTAGCTAGTTGTATCAACATGTTTGCTTTTCCTTTCACTCTTTGTTGCTTCCAACATTATTATCTTCATTGGGGTTAATGTTCCTTCTGCCTGATGAATTAATTCCCTTTAGTGAGTCCTTTGGTGCAGGTCTGCTGGTGACAAATTCTCAGGGCTCTTGTTTATCTGAATATACTATAATTCCACTTCATGTTCCTTCTCAAGTCTACTTGGGCCTCTTAGACTTCTAAGTTGCCGGTGGGCTTTTCCACACTCTGAAGACGCCTTTCCATGGTCTTCTCTCCTCTCTTTGGGAAGTGTCTCAGTTGTGTCTTGGCTGCATTTAGAGGCTTTCTCACCAGCTGGCTGGATTTTCTCTTTGGCGTCATTCCCCGTTTGGCAATGGTGTACCCAGGAGGGATCTTACTCAGCTCGATTGGAATTCTTAGCTTCCTGCCTATCGACTGGGAAGCACTCAGCCATGTGTCCTCAGATATTGCTTCTGGCTTGTTCTTCCGAATGGAAATCACACTCTGGAATCTCCCTTGAGCTCTGGCCTGGGCCAGATGCCACCTTGAGCTCCTCTATTGCCATTGCTTCTCCTATTGTCAACTCTCTACTAGGCTTGAATGCAGGCAGGAGCTGTGACCAAGTCCACATTGCCTGCACGACAGGGGCTCACCAACGCCTACCCCATACTCATGCCCCCCAGGAGAAGCAAACCATCAGTGTGAGGGCACTGGGTAAGGGACAAACCGTTGGTGCAAGGGCACTGGGTAAGGGACAAACCGCCGGTGCGAGGGCACTGGGGAAGGGGCAACTGAGCCAGCCTTTTGGACTTGCTTTTTTTTCTTTTCTTTTTTCCAGGGGTGAGGACCAAACTTGAGGCCTTGTGCGTGCTAGGCAAGAGCTTTGCCAACTGAGCTAAATCCCCAACCCCTTGCTGTTTTTTTAAATCAGTGACTCTTGGGAGCAACTTCTCAGGGTGTCCTGGCTAGGTACCAGCTGGCTTCCCCACCTTCCAAGGAGCTGCCAGGGATGCCCAGGCCTGAGGGGCAGGAGGGAGAACATGGGAGCTGCGCCTATGTGTCCAGCATGCACACAGCCTGCACAGACAGGGGAGTGTCTGTAAAGGAAACTGCATACGCCCTCTGATGAAACTGGAACCTTCCGTGTGTGTTCCCATCGGCAGCTAGTGTTCATAGGGCACTTAACAGGTTGTTCCCTGCTCAGGTGTTGGCATTTACACCTCCAAACAAGTTTTCAATGTGCACATACAAAGAATGAGACACAGATGGTGGTGACTGGCCACATATGCACTGGTACAGCTGGGACCTGAAGCCTGAGCCCACAGTGTGGCCAGCAGGTTGGACCTTCACCCAGCACACCTGCAGAAAAGCTTGCTAGATCCTCCTGGGCCACATGCTTGGAAATATTACCAGCTTTTAGCCTGTGGCTCTGAGCTGCCCCTTCTAACTATCCCTCCTCAGCCTTATGTGGCCTGGCTCCCTCCCTCCTCTCCCATCTCCACCACACTGCCATTGTGACCCCACCAAATCACCAAGTCACTCCCGTGTGGCTGGGGACACTCAACATGGAATCAGTCTGAACTTGTCTAGGCCTTCACAATTAATCTCAGGCCTCCTCCAGCACTGGAATCGCCACCTCCTCATGCATGCACACATGTACACAAGTGTTGACACACGAGGACACACCTATGGGCATGTGCCATGTGTGCACATTCAGGTGGGCACACATGCACACACATAGTGACCACTACCAACTGCCCATTTCCATGTTTCCACCCTCAGTGTTCTGGGCTCATGGCCTCTCTTCTCACTCACTACGTCTGCAGGGTTCCTGGCCAGGCCACACAAGCAACCCGGCTCGGTGCCCTCTTCACAGAGAGAGCAGGAGCCCAGCGGAAGAACTCCTGTGCTCTGGAGTGGCCAGGGGTCCCAGTGGGCTCAACTGACTCTGCAGAAAGGCGTCTTTTTCTTGTGAGCTTTCCCCTCCCACCTTTCTTCAAGACTACAAACCCAGAGCCTAGTGATGTACCGCCTGCCCAGGTGTTCCCACACTCCTGAGCCTAGAGGCCACACGGGTGCAACACAGAGCTCAGCCCTGGCTCCCGTGTCTTGTCCCGTGTCTTGGCTCTGGGACAATGACTGACCTCTCACCTATCTCTAAAGTCACAGCAACTCTCGCCTCTGGCTGTTGAGGTTCTTACGGGCTGAGCACAGCAAAAAGCATCTGGAGTCAGAAGAACGAGTGTGCAAGTGTGTGGGTGGAAGCAGCCCCGACGACGGTGTCTGGTGAGGGCTGCTGAATCACAGCCTCATCATTCACCCAGGACCACACACACACACACACACACACACACACACGGGTGCACACACTCTCACACATTTGTGCATGCTCGTGCACTCACACAGGGCACAAATATGCACATGTACGCACTGACTCATGGACTCACACATGTACACACTATCACATGGGTGCACACATGCACACCTACACATGTGTACACACAGGTACACACATGGACTCACATGTGTGCACGCAAGTGCACATGTACACATGCACACACACGTGTGTACACACAGGGTACACGTGCACACACATGGGCACGAAAAGGCACACACACACAAACACACGTGTACAATGCACTCAGCACACTCACACTCATGTACACACACTCATAGATGCACATTCAAGCACAAACATACATGCACACGTGCACCAGGCATGAGTGCATCTCTTAAGCCAGAGCAGCTTGGACTCTGATTGGAAGGCATCCAGACCAACCTGACCACAGCCCGTTCCCGCTCCAGGTCTCAGTGCTGACCGGTCGGGCTCGTGTGTGTTCTTTGGGCCAAACACGGTGTCATCACATGATACATTACTGCTCAGAATCCCTGCCCCCCGCTGCAGACATGTACAACTTAACAAGCGAGAGCTGGAAATAAGAGAGCCTTCCAAGCGGGCTGTCTAGCTGGAGATTTGGCTAAGACGCACTGAGCCCTCCTGGCAAGAGACCTTGCTCCAGGCCCACACCCGGCCCGCAGAGCTGGAAGTCCAGTCTGGCTCAGGGCTAGCTACAGGCCAGCAAGCAGGGGCCAGGCCCTCTCTCCATTCAGAAGTGAGAGTCAGGCAGCCTGTTCATTCACAGACATTGCTGGAGCACCTACTGTCCAGGGTGCAGAGGGCTACCGGAGGGGGGCCGCTGCAGGAACAAGGGGAAAGACGCAGGATGCGCAGGGCTCCCTCCTTGTGCTGGTGCTCTCAAACATCCCCTTAATTCCCCACCAGCCGTGAGGGCGTGAGGGGCCTCCTTGTCTAAATGGGTTCGCCCAACCTCACAGGCGTAAGGTACGGATAGCCTATTTTTGACATTCTAATGGTGACAGGAAGGCCATCCTCTCTCTCTCTCTCTCTCTCTCTCCTTTCCTCCTTCCCTCTTGCTTCCTGCTTAGTGAGCCTGCTTCTGCCCCACACAGTCACGTGTGGTCAGATGCTGTCCCATGGTGGTCCTGTGCAGCTGGCCTGGTGGCAGCTCTGTGGGCCGTGGTCCTCCTGGGGCTGCAGCCACCTGTGAAGGGCTGGACTCCTTTCTGTAGCAAGCAGCCACTCTTTTTTTTTTTTTTTTTTTAAAGAGAGAAGGATAGTGAGAGAGAGAGAGAATCAATTTTTATTGAGTTTTTCACATGGCTTTTGTGGCTCTGACACTTAGTTGTGTACATGGGTGCTGGGGTTTGAACCCGTGTACTCACGCATGCCGGGCAAGCACCGTAACCGCTGAGCCACCGCTCCGGCCCCAAGCAGCCACTCTTGAGGTAGGGTGCCTCGGCTCCGAGCTCCTGGCCAGGGCTGGCACAGACCAGGCTACCTCCGGGATCTGCTCTGTTGCTCCCAAGAGCCAGTTCGCATATGTTAGCAGGAAATTCACCATCTCTACTGTGGACCCTTTCCCTTCCTCCGCCATTGCAGAACATCAGGGGCTGGGTTCCAGGGGCTGGTCCAAATCTCAGTCTAAATTTCCCAACGGGAAATGTAAAGACACTTTCATTCGAAAGGAGAATAGGGGCCTGGGGACGTAGCTCAGTGGCAGGCAGTCACTTTGCTTGCATGAGACCTGGGCTTATCCCCAGTACTGCAAACTTCCAGAGAGAGACAAAACCGAGAGGGAAGAAGTGGCTTTGTTAGGACTGCCTGGGAGGTGAGCCCAGTTCTGCCCGGGGAGCAGGTGACTGCTGTGCAGAGCACACCAGGACGGCTTGCCGAGGGGAGAATGGGGTGCTGAGGGGCCCACAGCTAGGTCATCTTGGGGCCCATCCAGAGTCATTAGGATGGCTTGCTGTTGCCGCAGCCATCAAGGTAGACAGACAATGGGTGCGCCAGGTTCTGAGGCTTTCCTGGCAATGCCCCTGAAGCCTCTGCCCACTGGCTGGATCTGAGCCCCACGGCCATTGGCTGGAAAGCCTAGGAGAAAGGCAGGTGAGGCTGGTGAACTAGCTGCGGAGAAGGCTGGGAGGGAGGGAGGCGGGTGGGGCAGCCCAGGCCTGTAGCCAGGGTGGAGCTGCTGCCTGCCCTGCCCCCATACGTCCCTGCACACCAGGCACCACTGCCCAAGGCCAGCAGGGCTCAGGGGGAGGTGCAGAGCTGGGCGGTGCTCCGGAAGAGCCGTTAGCACTATTTCACAAAAACCCACACTGTGCGCTCACAGCCTAGAGCACAGCAAATGCACACAAAAGCCAAACAACTCCCTTCAAAAAGGGACAAAGGATTCCAACAGACCTTTCTTTGAAGAAGATGTGTAGATGGCCAACAAGGACAGGACAAGGTGACACATCCTTAGTCATCAGGGAAATGCAAGGCAAATCCACAAGGAGACACCACCTCACACCCGTGAGCGTGATTGCTGTCAAAGGCACAAGATACACAACAGCCGGCCAGGACTAGAGGATCTGGAACCACACACAGTGCTGCAAGGAAGATCCAGGTGCTGCCCCCGGGAAAACAGCATGGCACTCCTCGAAAATCAAAACTAGAACCACCATATGATCCAGCAGACCTGGTCTTGGTTTTACCCCAAGTAATGAAAAGCAAGGACTCTAACAGAGATGTAGACACCAGCGGTATTTTCCCCAGTCACCAAAGGCTGGAAGCAAACCAATTGTCCATCCACGGGTGAAGGGACAAACACAATGTGGAACTGCCACACAATGGAGTATTATTGAGCCTTCAAAAGGAAGGAAGTACCCGTCAGTCTGTGCACTCGACATGCATCGATAATCATACTCTCCTTTAAAAGGGAAGGAAATCCTGACACTTGCTGCCAGGAGGTCGAAACTTGAGGACGTGACGCTAAGTGAAACAAGCCAGTCACAGAAGGACAAAAGCGTGAGGCTGCTCCTGCAAGGTCCCCAGAGGAGACAAGTCCTGGAAAACAGCAGGTTTTCCACCTCTGGGGATTGCCAGGGGCTGTGGAGGGGGTGGAGTTAGTGTCTAACTGGGACAAAGTTTCATTCTGGGAAGTTGAAGGAGTTCTGGAGATGGACAGGGGTGGTGTTTGCAGAACCACATGCGTGGCAGCCTAAATGGCAAATTCCATGTTAGATGCTTTCTGCCACAATTAAAAACAAGGGTGGGCTGGGATGGAGCTCGGGGGAGAGCACTTGTGTAGCATGCACAAGGCCCTGGTTCAATCCCCCATGCCGGCACACATGCACACGCACACGAACACACACACACACACACACCTGCAATCGTTTTTCACTGTCTCTTTGGGAAGGGCTTGGCTGTGTGGCTCTGGGTGGTTCCGAATTGAACCCAGATTGCTGTTCACACCCTCATGCCCTGGAGAACAGGATCTTGTCCAAGGCATCTGGCTGGCTGCTTGCCCAGAGCCCTAGGTGGGGGCCTCTGGGGAGCTCAGACCCTGGGCAGCTGGCAGCAGAGGGGCCCAGAAGCCCAAGGCCACTGCCAAGAAGGAAGTGCCAAACAATGGACCCCAAGAGGTCTGTACTCCAGCAGCCAGATCTGTGCTTCTAGGGACAAAGAGATTTCCTCTGTAGGAAATGACACCTGGGGAGGGCTTCCTGTGGGAGCAGGCCAACAGGGGCTGGGAGGATGAGGCCCACCATCCCTCGTCCCTGGGGACCAAAGGCTGAGGAAGGTGCCTAAGTCACTGGACACTAACAAGTGGCACCCAGAGTCTCTGAGTCCACAGATCAGAGGCCACAACATTGAATCCCTGTCCCCCATGGATGGGGTGGACAACTGCAGCCCTGTGTGCCTTCACTCCCCTTTGTGTATAAGAGGGACAAAGCATGACCAATGTTCACTGTGCGTCTGGGCACCAAGTTCACAGTCGCAACCGCCCAGCCCCTGCTTGCCCTGAGGTTCCTTCTCAATCTCCTGGGCAAACACAACAACTATTCAAATCCCAAGTGCGGGTGGTTGAGGGTGCTGACTCATCTCACCCCTCTGCCTTCGGAACCCATCAGGGAGTCACAGCGGGGAAGCTGCGCCAGCTCTGAGGCTGGAAAGTGAGAAGGAGAAGCGTCCAGAGAAGAGCAGGTCTGCCTGGGGATGGATGGACCCTCGCTCCTGCCCTGCAAGGAAACTCAGCCACCCGGGAAGGGGCCAGGCAGAGTTCGTGCCACCCGAGGAGGGCCCACCTGGGAGTCACCAAGGGCCACAGGCAGCCTCAGAATCCCTTACCCAGGGAGAGAGGAGTGGCTGCTGTTGGTCCCCCAAGAGTGGAGTCGAGCTGAAGAGAGGGCGAGAATTGTTGGAAGGGAGCCAAGCCGGGTCTGAGATCTGGAGTGGGTCAGGAGGTAATCAAACTGGCAAATGGCTGATAAGGTGGAACCAGTGGTGGGGTTTCTGGGCAAGGGGAGGGTCCACTGCAGAGTGTAGTCAGAGGGTCGGGGAGCTAGTGATCGAGTGCACAGAGGGAGGAGGTACCAGGATAAGTGGAACAGAAGCAGCCATGGCAGAGAGGATGGCTCAAGGGTCACCTCCACGCAGTGGTGTCAGGAGCCAGCCAGGGAGTCTGTGGCCACTGCCCCTCTGTGGTGGAGGCTTGGGAGAGGGAGCCTTCCTGCCACCTCCCCAGCAGTCACCCTCTGCTTGGAGCATGCAAGAAGGAGGCCAGTAAGAGGAGTAGGGAGAATTCAAGGGAGCTTGGAGGCCAGAAAAACGTGGAGACTGAGGAAGGAGAAGGCTGGGGCTTCCACAGGGTGTTGGAGAGGGTCCAGACGAGGGTGGGCGCGGAGGGAGTAGGTGTGGAGTGGTTGCTCAGCTGCAGAGGCAAGGTGCTGGGCTGGGGTGTAGGACAGGCCTGGAGTTGCTGGCCTCCCTGTGGGGCAGGAGAGAGGCAGCAAGTCCTCCAAGGCAAGCAGAGCAAGTGGCTGATGGGCCCCCCGTGAATGCTCCCTAGGGCAGGGCTGCTGCTGCAAGTGGGCGGTGGGACCTCCCCCGCCCCCCTACCCTGTCAACAGCCCTCCTGCCTCTCAGTCTCACTTCTCCCAGCCTCCACCCTGCAGGAAGGTCAGATCTTTGTCCCTGTGCCGTGGGCTGAATGATATTCAAGTCCTGACCCTGGTTTCTCCTAAACATGACAGGATGCTGTGAAGGATCTCACAATTTCATCATCCTGGGTATGGGGTGAGACTGAAAGGCAGTGACAGGTGTCCTTATAAGAAGAGGGAACATGCAGAGGGAAGGCAAGGGAGGCAGGGGGAGCGTGCACAGGTGCTCCCTAGCCGGCCGGGTGGAGATGGGCGCTGCTGACACTCATTTCCAGACCTCCAGCCTCCAGGGCTGAGAGCCTTCATTTCTGCAGGTCTTCGCTCCCCAGCTTGGCACCCACTCCAGGATCACCACCTGTGAGCAAGTGCAGAACGGGGGCCTCCTGGTCTCCACCTCAGCTTCCTCCCCGCCCTGGCTGTGTCTGGAGAAGTTACAAGGAGCTTGGGCAGTGAAGGGGACAGGGCGTGGTGAGAAGCAGGGCGCTGGCAGAGGAAGCTGCCGCCTCGACCTGCAGACCTCAAGGGGAAGCAATCTCGGCGAAAGTGCTGCCTGCGGTTGGCGGTTAGGCGAAGAGGAAGTGGGCGGTGGAGGCAACTGATCAACTCTGTGGCTGGGGTGTGCCTCCCTCGCCAGCACAGCCACCAGCAGGGTGAATTTGCCACCAACGCTCAAGCCTCGGGGCCTGCTGGCATGGACCCTTCTAAAGGGTCCACTGCTCAGACAGAACCGGGAGGGGAGAAGTTTCCCTGGGTGGTTTCCAGTTCCTTAACAACCACTCATCCAGGCCCTGTGCAACCAAGCTTCCTTACCAAGTCCATGCCATGGGACAGACCCTGCACTGAAGAGACTCCTGCTGAGGGCAGGGGAAGAGGGCACAGAAAGACAGGCAGCGATCAAACTAGCCGTGCCTGGTGGGCACCCAGCAAGAGCAAGCACTGTGGTGGGGAGGCCTGACTCTGCCTGGAAGCCTCTGCCCTCCCGAAGGCAGGGTCTACTTCAACCACAGGAAGAAGGTGGCCCTTGCTCAAGGGGAGGGCAGCTCGGGCACAGGAACAGCATGGATAAACATGGGATTTGGGCACTCATAAGTGACCTGGCCTTCCTGCCCTTTGGGTGGCTGCATTGAAAGGAAAGAGAAGGCTGGAGAAGGAGGACAGGTATGAGGGCCCAGGGGCCGTTTCAGCCTCCTAGGGCAGCTGTAACAAAGACCAGAGGCTAGCAGCTTAAACAATAGGTGCTTCTATGTCACTGACACGGAGGCTGGGGCAGGGCTGTGCTGCATGGTTCTCAGGAGGATCTCCCAATCCTCTTTCAGCCTCTGGCCCCCATCCTGGATGCTCTCTGGCTTGCAGCCTCACCACTCCAATCTCTCCCACCATGGCACATGGTGCTCCTGTGTCTCTCATTTATTTCTTGGTGTGCTGGGGATGAAGCCAGGGCCCGTGCGTGCTAGGCGAGAGCTCTACACTGAGCCACATTGCCTGCCCCTCTTCTCTTCTTATAAGGACCCCAATCATATTAGATTTGGGGGCCCTGAGTGGAACTTGATCGCATGTGGATTCACAGACACTGGCAATTGGCGCTTCAACAAGTCTCTTGGGGACATGGCTCGAATGACAGGGAGGAAGGGAAATGGGCCTGGTTACTGATCAGATGATGTGGGTGGGGCTGGGGCTCTGGGAGGAAGCTCTGGCCCAGATGTGCTAGGGCCGAATGGTCCAAGCCAGGATCCGAGGCTTCTGAGGTGAGCTGGACGCAGCCTGTGGCCTCTGGGAACTCCTGGACAAGCAGGGAGGCAGGAAGGAAGCTCAGGCTCGCTAGGTACAGCAATGAGCGGGTCCTGGGGACATGGGACAGGGACAACTGAAGCTCCCCAAGCGGGCAGAACAGGCTCCAGAGAAGTGCCAGGAGACCCAGCCAAAAATGCCAAGAGTGACTTTCCCAGCTGGGCCTGTCCAGCCTGACCTCTCCTTGAGCTCCTGGCCCACATGTGGACCCTCCAGCTCAGGCCTCTCTGCCACCTCAAACCTACACACCTCGCCACACTCAACAGCCTTGTTCTCCACAGTGGCTCACAGTTCCTGTCCTGGTCCCAGACCTCTCCCTTAGGTCCTGCCAACTGTCACATGGGCAGGCCCCTCCCCCTTGAGCCCTACACTCATTCCCAGTACCCCCAAAGTTCCCTGGATTTAGGCAGCAGGTAAAACGAAGCCACCCTTCCCAGCCCATCCCTCTGCCCCACCTCTAGCTCCGAGCCTGTGCTCCCATGGCCCCACCCTTGACTGCGGGATGGCACCTCAGGTCTGGGCACTTGGCACTTGGCCCCAGTTCTCCCAGGAGCTCTGGTCAGGGGCCCCACCCACTTCAGGCACCTAACAGTGGTCCCTCCAGTCCCTCTTCCAGCTCCACATCCTTCAGGACCCTGCTCTGGCCAGACCCTGGTCAGCAGCCTGCAGCTTCTTCCTGCCCACCTTCTCTCCCACTCGGGCAGCTGGTAGCAAGACTGGGGCTTGGAGAAGGGAGAAGCCCCGAAAGGCTCTGTAGGTGAGCCTCAGGCCCAGGCCTCCAGGGCAGGCATGTGGAAGCGACAGGTGGGCAGGGAGTTACTGGAGTCAAACCGCACTGCCATAAGCACCTCCCAGCCGACTGCAGACAGCAGGTCTGCTCCAGTCCCTCACCATGTGCCTTGGGGCCTTGGGGCCTGCAGGCTGAACTCCATCCTCCAAGACCGCTGGGCCTCGGGTGGCAGGGCGAGACCTCAGGCTACCTGGACCCCTTAGCGAAGGTCTAAAGGGGGCTTTTGCCTCTGCTATTAGCCAAATGACCTGGGGCACTGCCATCTCCCAGCATGCCTCCTAGTGTTTATATAAAGAAAGCCATTGAGCTGGAGCAGAGGCTCAGTGGTTACGACGCTTACCTGGTATGCACAAGGACCCGAGTTTGAACCCCAGCACCACGTATGCAACAAAGTGCCAGAGCAATGAAAGCCACATGAAAAACTAAATAAAATTGATGATTTCTTTCTCTTTCTCTCTCTCTCTCTCTCTTTAAAAAATAAAAAAGAATGCGGTTGTGGTATTTCTGGGGTGTTGCAAAGAGTGAATGACATGCTCTAAGCAAAGGGTCTCGCGCTGCTCCAGCAGCTGTTAGGCATTCCCCAGGGAAAAGGTTAATGTTGCTGGAAGACCCAGCCAGTGGAAGCCCAAGCCCAGTGGGTTCAGTTAATTGGGACTTTATTAAAATAGGCACAGATTTTGGCCTCTGTGGAAAGTGGCTTAGGACCTAACCCAGCCACGCTTCACATGAAGGGCTCCTCCCTCTACGATCATCAGCTTCAGGCCAGCTCACCTAAACCTGGTGCCCCGATTTTCACTTCCTTTTCTCATCATCTCTGTCACAGTGGGCCAGAACAATGCACACTTCAGAGAGATGTCACGTGCACCCACTGTTCATTCTCAAGCCACGTACAAAAGCCCACTTGGGACGCGCACTCAGAATGGGCAACATTTGGAGGGTTTGGCCTCACAGATGGTCGGCTCTCTGGGTTGGCAAATTCCAGCCTGTCTTCCTCTGCTGTTGTCGCGGAGTTGCCGTTGCCATGGTATCTCTGTGTGCGAGGGAGCCGATCATGCATCTTGTCTTGTCGCCTTGTGGAACTGCACCAGAGCCTGGGAGGAAAGCTGTAGGAACAGCCTGCAGAGAGACTGGAGGAGGCTGCTGTGTGGGGGAGACAGCCTCCTGGCTCCGGCACCTTCCTAGTGGCGGCTGGGGACAGGGAGGGACGCCCAGGCTGTCTCCAAACCAGGAAAGAGATGGATCGAGGCCTAGTGCAAATTAGGCAACGGTGGCTGCAAAGCATGCTGGGGTCTCCGCAGCACAGCACAAGGGGGGCCCAGGGAAGGGAGCTGGAGGGCCTTGGATCTTGCTTCTCCTGGCTCTACACCTGCTTCCCTCCTCCATCCAGCCAGTTCCCCAAATGGCAGCCCTGGTGACATTTTTAAAACATAAATTACGCTACTGCCCTGTTTGATCCGCTTCAGCAGCCTCCACTTATCTTCCAAGTAGACCCTCCCTTCAAGTCCACAGAGCACCAGGAAGCAGACCCCACCCCTCTCATTTCCTGTTCCTCTGGCTTTACCCACTGCACTCTGGCCTGGAGACCTTCCTTCTGCTGTCTCTTGCCCAGGGCAAGCTTGCAGATGGCCATCCAGGCCTCTGAACAGGCAGCTCCTTCTGCCCGGAAGCCTCTTTCTCAGGCCTCCTTGTCCTCCAGCTCTGGGAGACCCCTGAGGGGTGACAAGGCAGAGCACCATTCCCCAAGCCCACTCCACTTTCTTCATATCAGTAGCAGCTGTGATTCGACATCGGCTTGTCACCAGCCTCGTCTAATAGAACACCATCCCCCACCCCAGGGCAGATTGGCCTGTTTAGTCACTTCCGCCCAAGGACTGAAGCCAGCACCTGACCAGAGCAGACATCCATCCAGCACTTGCTAGTGGGTCTTGAATGAAGAGTGACCCCCGACTAGCTCTCCTTGCCTCCAAGCCTGAGCCCTGAGGAACGCACTAGGAGAGGGCCTTGGTGGGCATGGCCACCGAAGCCTCTACTGCAGTCCCAGTCCTTCAGAGCCCTCAGCCACGCCTGCCTTTGCAAGGACACTTTATTTCTGGGCATCAATTTCTTAATGCCTAGTGTGGCTGAAATCATTGAGTTGTGACATCAAAAGGAGACTCTTCTAGACTCTTTACCCTGTTCTTTCTTTTTTTCCCCCTGTTTTTCTAAAGGGACGGTGAGGGCTGGAGTGGTCGCTCAGTGGTTACAGTGCTTGCCTTACATGTTCAAGTCTGTGGGTTCAAACCAGAGTACCATGTGCACAACAGGGTGTTGGAGCCACGAAAACCAGATGAAAACCTAAATAAAATTGATTCTCTCCCTCACTGTCCCTCTCTCTCTCTCTCTCAAAAAAGAAGAGGGGGCAGTGAGAGAATCAGTATTATTTTATTGGGGTTTGAACCTGCATCTTTGTACATGCAGGCAAGCGCTGTAACTGCTCCAAACCCTCTGACTCTCTCCTTGAGAGCAAACTTAAAATTGTAAGCTTCTCTGAGCAACGGACCTCCCCATCACCTCCTTCTTATATGCCCTGCGAATCTGTAACCTCGGCCCCTGAACCATGCCTGCTCCTGTCTCCCAGCCACGCCCAGGCTCTGAGCTCAGGTTTCGGTCATGTTCCATGCCAGGACCAGTCAGGATGGACCTGGGGACCACTCAGTACTCTATGAGCAGAACCCCAAGTCAACAGAAGCCGATCTGCTTGCGCTGGGGATGCTCTAACTAGCAGTGGGATCCAGGAAGCTGGATTGAGACATGCAGCCTGGTGGCAGAGGTGGATGAGCAAAACACCCTGCATCCCACGCAGCACCAATACGCATGCTAGCGTATTGTGGGGTGAGGTCCCAAGCAGACGACTGGTTTCCCAGAACCTGGCAAAGGAAAAGAGCACAAAACCATCTCGGGGGAAGTGGGGTAGGCTCTGTGTTCAGATCCAAGGTGGGTGTGGAGTGGAAAACTCAGGAAGAGAAGAGATAGAGGAGGCAGGAAGAGAGAGCTGCACTGCTGGGAGAGGCTGGATGGAAGCCGGGCACGGGGAAGATGCCCTCACGCGCCCTGAAGCTGTCCCTGGCCTGCCTGCTCTTTACCTGCCTGGGGTCCATTTCTCCACCAACGCTTTCTCAGTCGATTCCAGCGCCAGTGCTGAGGGGCAAGCGTGACTGCTATCCCGACCTAGAAGTCAGGAAAACAGAAAAGTCACATGTCTGAGGGCTTCCCAGGCAGCAGATGTCAGCATCAGGATCGCAGCCACGTCCATCGAGGTCCAATCCACGCAGTCAACAGGCCTCATTTGCAGGAGTTTTCTCCTCAAAATCAGAAGAGAACTCGGCGGGCGAACAGCTTGCAGACTTGTCTGTGAATTCAACCCACAAGACCCTCTGACACCAGAGGTAAAGGGAGGCAGCGCTTTCCATACAGCCCCGAGACGCCCTCGCCTCCCGGTCACGGCTCCGGTGACTAAGCTGGCCGTGGGAGCTGCCGTTGGTCTTCGAGGAAGGCATGCATCCCAAATTTGTGCTTTTCACTTACCGAGAAGCACTTCCATCTGGAATTCAGATCAGTTCTGTGAGTCTCTTCCTTGTCTTAGAATTCATTTCCTTATTTCTCAGAAGTAACTGTTATAGCCCTACTGTGTGCAGGGTTCTATGCCAAATGCTGAGAAGACTTTAAACGAAGGGGGAGCAATTAATACTTGAAAGACTTCACAATCAAAAACAGTCACAAGTCGTGGGACAATGGGGACCGTTCTAAGAAACACATTGCTGGCAATTTCACCAGTTGGTGCACATGGTGGGGTGCACGGGCTATGACACCAGCAGGTGGTGTCATATGGTGGGAGCACAGCGGTACAAGCATTCATTGTTGACGGAGACACCATTGCAGGGTGCAAGGCTGTGTTAGCAGCAATCAGCAACTGAGTTTCTATGGGGCACCATATCTGTTTCCCATGACTGTCTTCGGACCTTACAGGATTTGGCATTTGGCTGCAGGTAACAGGAAACCCACCCTCAGCTTAACCAAGATCATTTTCTCACCTAAGCAGTTCTCCAGAGATCAGCAACACAGGGCTGGGGTTGAGGACCTGAGACCCAGATGCTTCCTGCCTCTCTTCCCTGCCCTCTATGGTATGTTGGCTTTGTCTTCATTTCTGATCACCTCAAGGTCACAAGGTGACAACTTTATCTCCAAGCCCAGGTCTGTCTTGTAAACAAGAACAGCATCCACAGCCACCACCAGCAGCAAAAAGACTTTGGAGAAGAATGCACCTAGCTGGGCACATTGCAGTCCCAGGCAGCTTGGGTCTGTTGGTGATGAAGAGGGGAGAACACACTCTGTCACAGGAACCAGGAGTGCCAGCCGACCCATGCAGTGAGCATAGTCTTCCTCTTACAAGAGAAGCTCAGACAGAGAAAGTTACTTGCCCAGGTCTCACAGACAACAAGGGAATGAGCCAAAACTTGAAAGTTGCTTTGAATGACCCCAGAACCCAGGCTCTGTGCACTGTGAACATCAGAAAACAGAGGCACGGGTCACAAACACTAGGCTTCGGGATAATTTTCTAGCCCAGGCCCAGAGTCGTGGCGCAGCCAGAGAGCACAGGCCAGCATCCACTGAGGTCCTCTCATAGTGTGAGCTTTCTGTCACCGTGATGAAAAACCGGAGAAAAGCAGCTTGAGGAAGGAAAGGTTCATTGCGGCCCTTGGTCACTCGTCCCGCTGCTTTAGGCTGAGGCAAGGCTGAACATCACATCAGAGAGCACGTGGTGGAGCAAAGCTGCTGCCTCCTGGTCGCTGAGAAGCAGAGAGAGAGGGAGAGAGAGAGGAAGAGGAAGAGGAGCCAGAGACAAGATGGATCCTTCAAAGCATCTCCTTCTTCCAGCTTCTGCCGCCTCCCAACAGCACCATCAGCTTGGGACCGAGCCTCTAGCACACGGTTTTGGGGGAACATTTTAGATCCTAACCATAACATCTGTATTTGTCACTTGTCAAAAAGGGGTCAGACTTCATAGGTATGCTTCTGAGAAGCCCTGTTTTTCCCTCTGTCCCTTCCCTGGACTTGAACGCTATGGCACCTCTCTCCCAGGGAGCCCCACATCTTCTCTTTCTTCCCTCTTTTCCACCTGACTGTTAAACCCTGAAGATCCATCTGAGCTGAGTGTGGTGGTATGCGCCTATAATCTCAGCCACTCAGGAGGCTGAGGCTGGAGGATTGCATGTTTCATGGCAGCCTCAGCAACTAAGCGAAACCCTGTCTAAAAAAAGAAAGGAAGGAAGGAAGGAAGGAAGGAAGGAAGGAAGGAACTGGGGATGTAGCTCAGTGGTAAAGTTCCCCTGGGTTCAGTCCCCAGGACAAGGGGGAAAAATCCTTCTGTTCAGAGAGGGTTTGCCTTGAAAGGCATTCAGGGTGGAGGAGGCAGGCAGCAGGGCTCACTCCGCTGTCAATCATCTGGTCTAGTGCTTGCACATACAGTTTCGTGTCCTAGGTTAGGGTGAACTTCACTCAAGTCTTCCAGGCACTTTCTACAACTGTCTTGGAGCCACTCTAGGTGCTGTGCAGAAATTAAATACTGCTATTCTATTAAATAGGTGACATGTGGGGCTGGAGCAGTGGCTCTGTGTTTAAGGCACTTGCCTGGCATATGCGAGTACATGAGTTCAAACCCCAGCACCACGCACACAATGAAGTCTCGGGGCAACCAAAGCCACACGAAAAACTAAATAAAATTGACTTTCTCTCTCTCTCTCTGTTGCTCTCTCTTAAAAAAAAAAAAAAAAGGTGATAGGTGTTGAACCGGCAGGCTACAATACTGCATTCATGGCGCTTTATGAGGCTGGCCCACTCAGTGTTCTGGTTTTTGCTCAGAAGTTGTCTTTTCCAAGAGACCTTTCCCGATTCCAGCTCCCTCCACGAGTCCCTCGCCATTAGAAGGCACGGCTTTGTTTTCTCCTAGCACTGTAGAAAGCCTGGAGTGACATTTATGATGGGTGGGTACCTCCATAGCTAGGGTTGGCGCTAACGACTGCATACATAAATTAGCGGATTGGTTTGCTCTGAAAGTCTGAGTGTCAGAGCAGGTCAGTTGGAGGGACCCTGGGAAAGCCACCTCCACTGATTTCCTAGTCTGCAAAATATTTAGTCAACTTTTTCGCTGCTGTGACTAAAAGACCCAGCAAGAACAACTTTAGGAGGCCAAGTTTATTTAGGGGCTCACAGACTAAGGTCCATATGCAGCTCAAGGTGAACATCATGGCAGAGGGGTGTGGTGGAGGAGAGTCCCTGACGTGATGATCGTGATGATCGTGTTGATCGGGGAGCAGGGAAAGACTCCACACCAGATTCACAATACACACCCGAAGGCACGCCCCCAGCTCCACCTGCTCCAGCCATACCCCACCTGCCTTCTGTTGCCAGCTAATTTGCCTATCAGGGGATCAGCTCACTGTTAAGCCTCTCATAAGCCAATCATTTCACTTTACCCCTCCTGCCATGTCACCCATGAACTTTCAGGGGATACCTCACATTCAAGCCATCACAGGGGCACAGAGAAAGTTACCCGAGAAGGCTCTCTAAAGCATCCAGGGAGCCCTGCACAGGACCCAACCGGCCCCTACTGGCTCTTTGGGAAGAGCTGAGTCAGCTGCCCCCCCACACACACACACACTGCTAAGCCCTGGGGGCTTCGGCTCACAGTTCCCAGGGACAGAGGGGAGTGGAGCCAGCTAGGAGGGCAAGGGGGTTGCTGGACATCACAGGAGGAACTGGTGAGAGACATGTCTGAGGTGTATTGGGGCTGAGCCTGCCCGTGTCTGCCCCCTGTCCTCCCTCCAAGCCCGGGGGCCCTCTAGGGCTTTGTGTTTGTTGGGTCCCCTGGGTGGTCAAGACCAGGGCCAGGACCAGAATACAGGAGATAGGAGAATGAAGACAAGGGTAGGAAGCAGGGCAGAGCCTCCAGACTGTCTACCCCATCGTGGGCAGCAGGCCAGCTGGTGACTCAGCACCCCTCCTGCCATCAGGGGCCCAGGCGCTTGGGCTGACTCAGCTGGGCTTCCTGTGCCTCCTGCTTGCTCAGGGCTTCCTTTGGCTTACTCATTGCTGCATCTCCTTTGTGGCCACCCTGGCCCATCCTGCCCTAGGGCTGGTGTACTCTGTGTCCTATTAGCTGTGGCCAGAACCAGAAGAACCTGGGGATTCTCCCTGTGTCTCCCAGTCCAAATTCCTGAGGGGAACAGCTGGCCAGTGTCCTGGCCAGGGCCCTCAGCCACGGCTGGCCTATGGACTTGGACCAGGGTGAGCCTGCCCCACTCCTACCACCTGGGCCTTCCCGAAGTCAAGGCCTACCTGCTGGAGCAGCAGTTAAGACAGTGCCTCAGAGGGACAGGACATCTGAGAAACATGAAAGCCGTGACCCCTCCCCTCGCCTGCCTGATGCACAGATTGGCTCCATGGCCTGTGTGGTACCTTCGCTTCTGCGCTGCCCTTGTCTAGACTCTCCCACACTGTCTCCTCGGTTCAGATGCCACCTCCTCAATGGGGTCCTCCTGGATCCATATTCAAATGTCACCTCTCCCTTCGTGGAGCCTCAAACTCCCTCTGTCCCTCTTTCCTGGGTATATCTCCTGACACTTTGACTTATAGTCATTTGTGTTCATAGACAGAGTGGTAGTCCCACAAAGATGTCCGCACCTTAACCTGTGAACCCCATGAGTATGTGACCTTATGTGGCAAGAGACACTGCAGAAGTGATTAGGATCTGAGATGGGGAGAGCACCTGGATTATCTGGTAGGCCCAATATAATCAAAGAGGGAGGCCAGAGGGCCAGAGTCAGTAAAGGGGAGGGAATGAGAAGTGACTCACTGAGAAGTGGAGGAATGCGGGCAGCCCTAGCAGCTGGGAAAAGTGAGAAGCCTCCAGAAGGAACTCAGCCTCCCCCAGCTCGGTTTCAGCCTGTGAGACCTGCATTGGATCTCCAGAACTTTAACCTAATAAATTTGTGTTTTTTAAGCATCTTAAGTCTCATTTATGACCCCAGCACTTGGAATATTCTGTTCCTGCAGCAGGATATCAGCTTCTCCAGGGCAGAGACTGTATCTACATCTATGTGCATATTTTTTATAATCTTTTTTTTAGAAAGAGGAAGAAGGAGAAAGAGAGAGAATCAGTTTTATTTCGTTTTTCATGTGGCTTTCGTTGCTCCAGACCCTGTGCACATTTTTCAAAAAATTTTTTAAAGAGAGAGGGCAGTGAGAGAGAGATAGAAAGATGGAATCAATTTTATTTAGTTTTCCACATGGCCTTTGTCGCTCCAACAAAGGCTGTATGTGGTGCTGGGATTTGAACTCGCGTACTCACGCACGCCAGGCAAGCACCATAACCTGCTGAGTTACCGCTCCAGCCCTAAGAATATCAATTTTATTTAGTTTTTCATGTTGTTTTTGTTACTCTGACACTTCATTGTGTATGTGGTGCTGGGGTTTGAACCCATGTCCTCACGTGTGCCAGGCAAGCGCCGTAACCATTGAGCCAGTGCTCCAGCCCCTGTGTACATTTCTAAGACATCTACAAAAGCTCACTGCATCGATCATTCATTCGTGACCCCACTCTCCTGCTCTGGGCATCCCCTATTCCACAACCTTGGGAGGAAATGGTCCCAGAAGTAGGGAGAACTTTTTCCTGCAGTGTCTGATTCATCTGTCCATCAATGGATGCCTTTTCAAATACTTTCACAATGAATAAAACATGGTTCTTTTATGCAGTATGATTTTCGTGTATTGTAAGGAAATGCTATGAAACTTCCAGGAAGGGTCTTACTTCAGCCAACCTGTTTTGGCCTTCCCTACTGGCCACCTGGTAAGGTTGTAGGACTGGCCCATAAGGTAAAATCTGGACTCGTGTGTGCCTCATGGGGGCTGTTCAGCCTGGTCTGCCATGCAAAGATCATAGGATGATCCCTGCCTCAGCATCTGCCCCAGCCTGCCTGAAGCTGAGTTCCCTGAACATCAAGAGTTCCAAGCTAAAGAATCTTAGCAGATGTTATTTCTTTAGCCTAGAGAGACTTCCAGCCCTGCGTTTCCTGGAAGATTCTACATCCTCTAGGAAATGTGCTTTTGCACATAGGAATGGGGAGCTTAGTGGATGGAGGCTCCAAGTGGAGCCTGAGAATGCTTGTGGTTGAACCACATGGCCTCCATGCCAAGCTGTTGCCCTGAGGAAAGGCAAGGGGGTCCCAGGGAGAGTTGCCTGCTCTTTCTTGGACAACGCAGAGCAGTTTGAGGTTGGGCTTCTCAGTATCACGCCAGCCACATGGGGTCAACGTGAAGTGAAGATTGTGGTAAATTCTGTTTCCCCTTCCCAGTGGTGGGTGGAGGGCAGCCCCGGAAAGATATGGGGCTGCCAGCTAAGAGTGGGGACAGACACTACCATGTCCACCCCAGATACTGGGGTAAAGGCTTATTCCCCCACCAGGGTGAGGTAGGAAGATCAAGTCTGGACACAGCCCGGGGAACTGGGAGGAAGAAAGACAGGAGACATGGGGGCAAGGTCATGTGTAGGTCGAAGCTCTGAGCCCCTGGCATGTGCTGCACTATGCCATCTGACAACACTGACAAACCTGGATTTGAAGATAAAATTAAGAATTTCACGACGGTGACTGCAGAGCATCCAACCTGACTCTCAGGACCCCTTCCGAGCACAGGGTCATCCGAGACTGCACTGTCACATGCCCAGGAAGCCAGGCCCTATTACTCTGCCAGTCTGCCTGGCCTGGCCATCTGCTTCCTGCAGCCCTGCCCTGCCCATCCATCAGGGTGGTGGTGGTGGCCTGGCCCAGGCCAACCTCCAGACGTGCTCGCGATAGCTCTGAGGGCTTGTCCAGCTCACTCTGGGCATCTCAAGACAATGACCAGAGTGTCCAGGCTCTGAGTAAGACTCTTCTGCCCCATCTGACGGGGTTCTGTCCCACCCATGCCCCAGGTCCCTAACGACATTTAGACAACTGAAGGAAGAGGCTGTGGCCATGATGATGGCCAGTCTCCACCCAGAGCTGCTGCCCCTGGCCAGCAGGCCCTCTACCCTGACAGAGACAGTGGGCTCTGAGGCCAGAGCCACAGTGCTACAGAGCAGGGAGCTGGGTGCACCTGAGCTATGGCCCTGGGAAGCTGTGCTGGCCTCCAGGCCCAGCCTGGCTTCCTTCCTGGCTGGGCGGCTGTCGCTGCTGTCTTCCCCTTGCTGTGTGTGCCCGCGCACTAATTATTCAAGAGAGAAGTGAGCAGTCCCTCGATCTGCCTTCCCTCAGGCCGCAGCCCCACCTGCCCCTCCTTGGTGTGTGGCCAGGTCTCCTGCTTCCTCTTCTGGGTTCTTCCCACACATTTACTACATCTGTTCCCAGTGGCTCATGTTTTGTGTCCAGTTGGTGATTTCCACCTCTAGCACGCAGCCCAGGGTAGGGCCTTCCCACGCCCGCCCTGTGGCCTCGCAGTCTGCATCCGTCCCCCATTCTTGGTCACCCCAAACTGGACTGTTGGGAGGGTCGACTGAACCCAGAGCTCCGGAAAGCACAGACTCCTTATCTATTTCCTCCCAGCCATTTCTTGGTCTTAAAATAGGAGCAGGAGACTAACGCGTTTACAGTTGTCTCGTGTTGGGACTGGATGCATGTCACAGGAGGCATGGCCACGGGCCACAGCTGCTGTGGCAATGCTCAGGAGCAGGGCCTCCTTGGCTCAAACCCTGGCTCTACCACCTGCCAGCCTTGGGCTCTCGGGCAGTCACCATTTCTGGTCTCAGTGCCTCACCTGTGAAATGCGGATAGTAGGAGTTGACACCTCACGGACTTACTATGAGGTTCAAGCAGGTTTCGTTTAATAAAGCGCTGGGAACGGGGCTGGGACACGCAGGTGCTGGACAAGCACCTTCTTCCCTCCCTCCTCAGCCCTGGATGAAATGAGAAGGACACTGCAGGTCCCACGAGGAGGAGAGGCCTGAGCTCTGCTATCCCTCCTTTCAAGCCCCCCAGGTGGAGGGGAACATGGGGGGGGACCTTTCCATCTACTGCGGACTTAGCTGACACCTGTTGTGGACTTTGCATGTGTCCCCTGGCTCACTCCTCCTGGCCAATCTTTCAGAGAAGACGATGGACTCACAAAAGGCAGGTGACTTGTCCAAGGCCACACAGCAGGCAGCGGCAGAGTGCGCACAGGCCTCCTTCAGCTCCGCTTCCTCTAGCGTGAAGAGCGGGCCTGTGGGTCTGGGAAGAGAAAGCAGTTTGGTGACAGACAGCATGTACTGTCTCTTTTCTTGGAAGAACATGTGCCTCGGGCATGACACCGGGAGGATGGAGACCACGAGGCGGAGGGCAGGGTGTTTGTCCACCAAGCTTGCTCTCAGTCTGTTGGGGGGCAGCTGGGGAGGGCGTGTCCTCATTAGGCCTTCCTCCTAAGAGGAGCAGCAGCAGCCAGGAGAGACAGGCCCCAGCCCTGAGTCCAGCAGGCCCAGGACCCTTCTGCCTGAGATGCAGGCACAGTGCTGAGGGAAGTGCAAAGAAGAGCAAGAGAAGAGAGAGGCCCCTTGCACCCTTGCCAGGAGAACACAGGCGGAGAGTGCCAGCCAGGCAGCATACCAGCAGGCCGGAGAGCAGGAACACAGGTGGGCCCCTGAAGAAATGGGCTCTGGCTCAGAAGTGGAACATCCTCAGGTGTAGGTGGCTCTCACAGTCAGAGGAAGTCTGGGAGCAGCGCTGGGCCACACCTTCGCCCCAGCCCACAGACCAGCGCCTCTACCTCCTGCCCAGAGCTCCTGCTGAGGTCTGCACAGGCCGGCTGGCACCCCATTGATTCTCCATGGGCAGCTGGATCCCAGGTGATTTCTGCTTCTTTGCCCTTCCTCGACACCCAGCCCAGGGGCCTGCAGAGCTCCCTGCACTTAGTAGGTGCTCAGTACTGCTCATATTTGACTTATTGATTGGATTGGAGAAGGCTGCCTGCTGAAGCTGCACCCAGCGTTTCAGGACCCTAGGGATAACACAGGCAACAATGTCCACAGCTGGGCACATTTCTGCCTCCCAACCCTTCAAGGCAAACAATTGTGCTCATTTGAAGGAGAGTCCCCAGCTGGGGACATGGGCATGGAAGGGGATGTGACTCCAGCCCTACGTCCTCTCAGGAAATAGCACAGCCACACAGGCCACCCACTCGCACATCAGGGTGTGCTCCAGAGATGCCCAGCGTCCAGGGCACTGGCTGGGCCTTAGACCAGGCCTTGCCCACGACACCTCATCCATGAGACAACTCATGCCTGCCACGCATGATCCTGACTCAGTATCCCTTGCTGAGGGTGCCAATGCCAGGCCTGCTTCTCAGAGACCAGCTGGGGCCTGGTCTAACCTGCACAGAACCTCAGCTGGCTGGTGACACCAGGCAGCTGCCACTTGTTTGCCCTTAAAATCCGCCTGCGACTGTCTCTCAGTCTGCTGGAGATGGTAGATTTTCCTGAAGTATTGCTTTCAAACCAGGTAAAGGACTTGTTTATTGAGCACCCGCCGCTGGCTTTGCAACGCGTGTGAGCACAAAGTTTCATCCTTGCCCTCTGAGAGCTGCTAGTGGGGACCTCTGATCACCTGCCACATTCTAAATGTCACTCTTCTGTGAATTCAGAGCAGACAGGCCAGAAAGTAAGGCCGAGGAGAGAGGGGTGATACATGGTGGGGGCAGAAGCCCCTGGCTCCCACTGTGTCCTGCAAGGTGAAGATGACTCTGGTGAGCTTTTCAGGGAGCTGCTGCCTCACTGGGGCTGGCCCGGGTCCAGCTCTTTTCCTGTCCCTGAGGCACAGGTGACAATTCCACCCTGCTGAATCACCTGGGATTTTTCCAAGTGGAGGTGGTAATTACCAACCACAGCAAACCCAAAGTTTCTTATCCCTGGTGGAGGCAGCTCCAGGCGGCCAGTTTAGAAATGCCTGTATGTGCGCACAGATGCCATTTATAGAATGCTCAGAGTGCCCTGGACAGTCTACTGGACACACTAAATGCATTACAAACTACAGTTATTCCAGTCGGAATCCTGACCACTAACATTTGTTTCCATTACAAATGGGCAAATCGTCTGTCTAACTATCAACCATTTTTAGAGTTTCCTACCAGACAAGTGTTTGTGGGGGGAGATGCTCCCGGAATACAGCATCAGTTCCTCTTTATGAGGGTGTTACAATGACCTCCATCAATCACCCAAGCCCCTTCTTTCTTATCCTAAAGAGATTAAATAAATGAAGAAATGCAAAACAGCCAACCACAAACCTCAGCACTGAATTCCGTACAAGGAAATCCCCATTCTCTGCTGCATTCTGCCCAGAACTCATCCCCACAGTGCTAATTTGCTGAATGCCACAGTGAGCCATTTACCTTGCTATGACTCAGTTTCTAACTTAGTGTGACCACACTGCTTATCAACACTGGTGGTATAAGAACAGCTGTATCCATCTGCACGGTGTTGCTGTCTTCAGGGGCCTGGCATGTGGACACTCCCAGGCTAAGGAGCAGTTCCTAATTAGTCAAGGTCAGTCTGCAGAAAGGCACATGGACATGGGATCTAGCTCGAGGTAATTCTGAGTTGGATTCTGCCCAGAATTCCTGTGTCCGCAAACCTCTGGAGCTAATTTGCTGAATGCTACAAGTGGGTCACTCACCTCACCCCAGTGTCCCCCTTTGGGCGACCATCCTGGTCGCCCACACTGTTGACAAGGGTGTTGAGAGGATGACAGGCTGCCACCTGCAGAGCGGTGTGTGCAGACCTTCCCCCTGTGATGTGTTTGCAGCTCAGGAGCCCAAGAGCCTCCCAGGCCTGGGCTGCAGCGTGCGCGGAGCCTGTGGGCTGTTATCCGCATCCATATCTGGCAAGGTTATAAACTACCACTTGCCTTGGCTGGATGACTTCACAGAAGAGGGCTTTATCACTATCACTGTTAAATACAACAGCAAAAGGCTGGAGAAGGGGAAAAGGAAAGCAGCTCAAGCCAAAGAGTAAACGCATTTTGGAAAAGCAGAAGTAGGTACGGAGACCAGTTGTAATTTAAAACAACAACACGTCAAATGACCTATTGCTGGCTTCCGGCACATTTCAAGGTAGAAGGAGGAAGGGGCACAGCAAGCCAGGCAAGAGGCCCTGAGCCAGGAAGCAAAAGGTTGACCCTGGGCAGTCTCAGTCTCTTGGCACCTCAGTTTTTCATCTATAAAATGGGATAATGACATGGGATAATGAAAGTGAAGATGAGGTTGTAAACTCTTGCGTGCCTGCTCTCTCAGCTGGACGACCATTATAGCCTAGGCCATTTGCAAAGGATGCAAAAAGCAGGCACAGAAACAGGCGGCGCTTAGGTTGGATCTCATGTTGTGGGCCTTAAACAGAGCTTTGATTTAAACGTCCTATCTCACTTGTCCCCAGATCCTGACTGGGTCCTCCCATCAGATGCCGTAGCATTAGACAGGCAGGGGTGTGTGACAGTTAACAAGCAGCTCTTGAGGGGGACCCTGATTCACTGCTTGCCAGTTTCTGTGGCGTCCCCTCCTGCTGTGGCCGGCCTTCCGCTGGCCTTGTGAGCCTTCTGAGAACACAGTTGGGAAGAGATGCCTGGGAGCTCACTCTCCTGCAGCATTTCCACCACAGCTGCGCCATGGACGACAGCGCTGATAATAGCAGTACACCGTAAGGTGTCGGCAAGTGATGAGTCTGAATAATTGTTGCCTTGGTTTTTAACAGAATTTAATTGAAGCTGAGGGGATTTAACTTTGCGGGCATGCCAGGGATGGAACCCGGGTTCTTGTGCATGCTAGACAAGTGCTCTACCCTGAGCCACAACCCAGGCCCTTCCCTAGAATTTCATCCTTAACAGCGGCTGCGTTTAGCCCTGGGCTCTCATGAGTCACCAAAGCTGGCTCTTGCACACCACTGCACGCAGGGCACCTGCCACAGAGTCTGGTTCACAGTCAGAGCTCAATTTTTGTTCAACTCTTTCCTCCACATCTGAAATTGCCTCACTAACCTCACCTGGCTCGGTGAACTGAAAGTATAGAAAAGTCTAGAAAGGTGGAAAGAGAAGGGGGAAGAGACAGTGGAAGAGAATGCAGAAGTCTTGGGAAGCTGGAGCAGAAGGCTGGTCTGGAAGGCTCTGAATGGCTCTGGACCCCACAGAGATGGACACCTTCTAGAGGAGGAATCCATTGGCGGACCCAGGGGGAATGTTTGTCCTTTGTGGCTGCCCTACACCAACTCCTTCATGTAGGCTGCAACTCCCCGGGCATGGACTGGATGCAGACTGAATGGGGGGCTCCTAAGGCACAGTCACATGACCTCAGCTGGTTGAGAGGATGCATCTATGTGTGAGTTTTGGTCCTGAGCAGAAATGGCAAAGTCAGATTGCCAAGAGAATGCATTCCTGATAGCATGCTGCAGGGCACTGGTGACCTTCCCTATTTGTTTCTCCTGCCTGGCCCCCAGAAGTTCCCCTAGATCCTGCCCACTATACAGGATTTGCTGGCTAACGTACTTCAGTTCCCAGCTTCCCTTGAAGCAGGTGTGGCCCTGAGTCGGGTGAGATTTTCAGGAGACTGTGTGCCCTCCCTTTCTGCTGCATGGAATGTGGAGCTCCAGCTGCCATCCTGGACCAGGAGATGATCTTGAGAATGCAAATCGGATATGGTGGAGCAGAAACAGAGGAAGAGCCTGGGTGCTCCTGAGCTGTGGAATTTCCATACCACTTCTATTCTCTCTGGGCTGTGTTTGCATGAGGGAATAAAACCGTGTGCTTTCCCTCTTGCAGGAGGGGCTCTTGTCACCTGCAGATGGAGCTAACCCTATAGAAGCTCCTCTCCAGGGAAACTCCTATTGGCTGAAGACCCCAGCCTGGCTCCCCCTCCCACTGTTCCCCTCTGTAGTCTCAAGCCCACAACCAGGTGCAACTGAGCTCATGTGCTGCCCCAAGGGATGTGTTACCACCCAGTGCTAGGGTGTCCTTCCCTGACCCGTCTGCTTGAGGCTCAGCACAATCACCACCTCTGTGGCCACACACCTCGGATGGGCCGTGGTATAATCACTTCTTTACCTCTCTGCTTCCCAACAGATGGCCGGCAGCCTGGTGTTAGCTCCCATGCAGTGTGTCCTGGGGGCTCAGTGCGTGTGGCTTGAATGAGAACACATTACAGACATGGCAGGTGGGAGGTGACTTCAGGCTCCATAACTAGACTCATCAATCTCTTCCCACAGGCCTGCTGCCTACCTGGCTCTTTGCATGCACACAGCAGAGTCTGATGCGTCACTGGGGCTAATTTCCTGCCATGAAGCAGCGATGCCCCTACTGCAAACACGAGCCAGCTTTTGATGGATGATGTCAGACTTGAAGGTGTTTTGGAGAAAGAAGAAAAAAAGAAAAGAAGGAAGCGATCGGTTATTACTCAAAGTGCGTGCACACCACACACACACACACACACACACACACACACAATATATATATATATATATGTGTATATATATATATATATATGATATTGTGTGGTTGGATATTGGTGGTTGAATAAATCAATAAATGAGGAAGAAGAAAGGACTTTTCCCATGCTTTGAGCTGTGAATCACTTCCACAGAAAGTCTGCTCTCAAGACGGGAAGCACTGCTCTCTGGCTTCCTTCCAAAGTCTAGTTTGGAAGTGTCTTAGGAAGAGCAAGCTGCAGTAGGGAGGCCTGACAGATGCCACCTTGGCCAGGTGATAAAAGTCAACATCAACAGACACGCGTCATGTTGACCGAGGGCTGTGACGACATAGCAGTATCCCTCTGGGTCTTCTCTCAGTGACCTGTGATCCCCATCTTATTATGGGAAGGGACATCAGACAAATTTGAATAATGACTCATCTTACAAAGCACCTGACCAACATCTAGAATATATAAAGAACTCAAAAAACTTAACGCCAAAAAACCCAATTAATAAATGGGCAAATGAATGAAACAGACATTTCTCAAAAGAAAAAAAATGGCCAACAAATATATTTTAAAAATGTTCAACATCATTAGTAACTAGGGAAATGCAAATCAAAACTACCCTGAAATTTTATCTCACACCAATCAGAATGGCAGTCATCAAGAACACAAATAACAAATGCTAGAGAGGATGTGGAGGAAAAGGAACACTTTCACATTCTTTTTGGGATTGTAAATTAGTACAACCACAATGGAAATAAGTATGGAGTTTCCTCAAAAGACTAGGCGTGGAACCACCATGTCACCCAGCTGTACCACTCCTCAGCATCTATCATAAAGATATAGTCATCATGCTACAGTGATACATGCACACCCGGATTTTGTTTATTTTTTGAGAGAGGGGAATTAATTTTATTTATTTTTCCATCTGACCTTTGTTTCTCCAACACTTAGTTGTGTATGTGGTGCTGGGGTTCAAACCCGGGACCTCGCTCATGCCAGGCAAGTGCTCCAACCACTGAGCCACACCTCCAGCCCCATGCCCATGTTTATAGCAGCACAATTCACAATAGCCTAGGTGTCCATTAACTAGTGATTGGATAAAGAAAATGTGGTGTGCATGCACACATTTTCTTTCAGCCATAAAGAAAAATGAAGGGCTGGAGCGGCGGCTCAGCAGTTACAGCATTTGCCTGGCATATGCAAGTTCACAGGTTTAAACCTCAGCACCACGTACACAACGAAGTTTCTGAGCAACAAAAGCCACATGAAAAACTAAATAAAAATTGATTCTGTCTTTCTCTCTCTCACTCTTACTGTCCCTCTCTCTTTTTTAAAAAAATGAAATTAAGTCATTTGAAGAATAATGGATGAAACTTGGGAATATTATGTTAAGTGAAACAAGTCACTATTTGTGTTTGTTTTCTCTCATATGTGGACGCTTGAGAGGAAAAAGTTAAAAAAAAAGGTGGGGGCAGGATCTCATGGAAATCAAAGAGATCAGTAACAAGAAACAAGGGGAGGCAGGAGGGTAGGACAGGGGGAACACCGGGGAATGATATTGGCCGAAGGATATTGTTACACTGTGTGCAGGTATGAACACGTAAAACGAATCCCATCATTATGTACAACTATAACGCACCAATTTAAAAATGGGAAAAACAAACACTTAAACAATGCTCCCCCAAACTCCATTTATCAAAAAACAAGAGAAGTATGAAGAATGGCCAAGGCCAAACAGTATTAGAAGATGACAGAATGTCACCTGGCATCTGATGGGATCCTGGAACAGAAAAAGGACATTAGGTAAGAACAAAGGCCACATGAAACACACAACAGACCTCAGTAATAACAGCATATCAATGCTTGTCAACTAATTGTAATAAAAATGTCACACCAATGTAAGATGTTAGTAATAGGGGAAGCTGGGTGAGGTGCACAGGGAACACTGCCCTATTGTTTCAATTTTTCTGTAGATCTATAACTGTTCTAGAAAATAAAGTCTATTAAAAAAAAAGACCTGGGCTGGAGTAGTGGCTCTGTGGTTATGGCGCTTGCCCAGCATGCGCAAGTACACAAGTTCAAACCCCAGCACCCACGTACACAACTAAGTGTCAGAGCAATGAAAGCCATGTGAAAAACTCAATAAAAATTGATTCTGTCTCTCTGTCCCTCTCTCACTGTCCTCTCTTTAAAAAGAAAGAAAGAAAGAAAGAAAGAAAGAAAGAAAGAAAGAAAGAACAAGAAACCAACCAGTGGGGAAGAGTCCCTGTAACAATGTTACTAACTGAGGGCTTAGAATGTGCCCACCACTTCCTATATGTTGTCAGCCATCCTAGCAGCCACCTGTGGGTGGGCCTGTCCATCACCCAGGACCAGCTACAGGTACCAAGAGGCTAATTTAAGGGACAACATCAAGCAGGGGTGGACCCCAGCCCACAGAGCTGATGGCAGGATGCAGCCGGGCCAGCTCTGTAGGTGTCGTGCAGGGACTGGAAGGCAAGCTCTGGAGCCCTCCCCTGGAAATGCCTCAGCACCTCAGCCTTTTCTTTGAAAGCCTCCTGAGTCAGGTACTTAGAAGGAGGCCCAAATTGGGCCCAGGCTTAACAGTCTAGCAGGGGCTCTGAAATGTGGTGGCCATGTCCTGAGAGACATGTTCCTATTATCAAAAGAAGTGGAGGATCTCTGTGCTTCAGGCTGCCACCTTTCTTCCCTTTCTCCTGGCAACCATCCCCTTCCAGTTTTTGTCCCTGTGACCTGGTGGAGGCCAGCTTTACCGCTAGTTCCAGGACAGGCACAGGACCAAAGCCCTGCTAACCATAGGCAGGGAGACTTTGGCTGAACGTGCTGGACAACAGGTAGGGTACTGTGCCCAGGTGGTTAAAGGTGCAGGGCAGAAACTGGTGCCAATGGGACCATCACGGGGAGAACTGTATAAGAAGCAGGGTTGGGAGAAAGGAGCTCCCCACAGGAATGTGTCAGGCAGCCTAGACCTGTGGTTCTGTGAGTGCCTCTGTGCCTTCCTTTACTTTTTTTTTAAATACACAATTGACTGATTTTTTTTTTTTAAAGAGAGAGGGACAGTGAGAGAGACAGAGAAAGAGAGAAACAACTTTATTTAGTTTTTCGTATGGCCCTCATTGCTCCAACACTCAGTTGTGTATGTGGTGCTGGGGTTTGAACTGGGGTCCTCGTGCTTGCTAGGCAAGCGCCAAAACCGCTGAGCCACTGTTCCAGCCCCAATTGACTGATTTTTAGTATGTGCAGTTGCGCAGCCATCTTCACTACCTCATTCAGCACAGCCTTCACAACACAGCTCGAGGCAGTTGAAGAATATGTTGCAATATTCAGCAATGCCCTCTACCCTAGGATTGTATATGTACACATGTGCATTGCGCATTGTATGCACGTAAAAGTAACGCGTGTGAAGAGGGACACCAATCCTTTATATTGCGACTTTATAAAAAACACTGAATATTAGAAAAAATACTTTTATTTAACTATAATTTCAAAAAACTAAATTTAAAAATTTTAGCCCCATTTACACTTAATATAAAATCTTGAGCCAGGTGCAGTGATGCACACCTGCAAACCCAGCCCCTCGGGTGGCAGAGGCAGGAGGGCAGCCTGGCAACTTGGTGAGAGCCTGTCTTTTGATCTTCATTAATTATAGTTTGTACTTTTCACTTAATAGGAGATTTGGAATAGAAATTAAACCATAGAAACAATTGTTTTATAAGCATAAGTTAAAACATTAATTTTTGAAAAAATGTTTACACTGCCTTTAACATACTCTGTTTGGGTGGAAGTGCACTCAGATGCAGATACTTTGTGCATAGGTGGATCTCATTTTTTAATCCTTCAGATTAGTGCTGCTCAGTGGGGTGGAACTATCAAGTCCACAGAATAAGTACAGGCATTAAGAGTTATAGGAACTTTCAAAGCAATTTGACAGAGTTGTTTTGAAACTAATGATAAAAATCGGAGGGGCTGGGGATGTAGCTCAGTGGTGGAGCACTTACCTACTATGTGCAAGGCCCTAGGTTTGATCCCCCCCATGGCAAAAAAATTAAAAAAAATTAGGGCTTGTATTCTGCATGTCTTTGTTTTTCAAGTTTTTATTTGTTTCTAGTAGTTTTACAAAAGCATGAGTTCACAATGATTAGAAGGGAAAAGTGGGTCCCTCATCTCAGGCAGGACAAGAAGCAGCACTCTGGGTACTATGAATCAGTGCAGGACCCAGTCAGAAAACATGAAAAGGGGGCTCAGAGAAGAAAAATGAGGCTGAGAAGACGGCAGAGATGGGAACCCTTCTAAGCAGCGGTCCTTTAAATTTGAAAAACCAGAAATTGTGAAAGTGCACAGCTTTGGTTGAGCTTGACTCTCACAACATTCCTGAAGGATGCTCCTGTAATGAATCGATGCTGACCAGAACAAAGGAAATGACCAAGAACTGGGTTCCAGTTGAGCTCAAGAGGACCAGGCCAACAAAGACTGTCACTGTTTGGTTTTCACCTAAGATGCATTGAAACCTCACTGCAGGGGGAGCGAGAGGTGGGTCCCCTGCCCTCCTCTGGCACAAAGACACCCAGCAGGCCGTGGAGGTGTGGAGGCGAAGGAGCTGAAAACAGAGCAGACCTTCAGAGCCAGACAAATCAGGTGTGGATCCTGGCTCTGCATTCATTCACTGTGCAGCCACACCTTCTGGCCTCAGTTTATCCACTGTAAAATTTGCTTAGTAATACTTATCCAAAGCAGTGAAAAAATTAAATCAGATAATGGTTTGGGGCAGAATTACCCAGAAAATACGGTGGCTCTGGGTGAACTGTGTAATTTGAGCCCTAGCTTCAGGGTTTCTAGGAACCCTGGGGTGAGATCCTGGTATTGGCTTTTCAGTCTCCAGGCAACACCTGCTGAATTTCCTGCAGGGTGGGTTTGGGGGAACTGGGTGGAGGCGAGAACTGGATGAGGCCTAGTGGTTGCCCCTGTATCAGAGGGACCTGGAGCACCCTGTTGGGGTGGGAGATAACCGTGTGAGCAGAGGGGCTGGACACCCCTTCTTCAGCCAGGGATGCTCCCCCAGCTGTTGCAAATTGTTCCCAGGTTCCCACAGCAGAAGGGCACCCACTGAAGGCTCCCCCACGAAGAATGGTAAACAGCAGCTCATCTCTATATCCATCCGTTGCATTTGTGGAGAGTGAAATGTCAAACTTGTAGCAAAGTTTGTGTAAGCAGTCTAGTCGTCCTGCAAGTCCAGAATGTTCCTGAACAGTGATCATGAGCTGCTTGTTCTTGGTGGTTGTAGCCTGGGTTGTTTTTTACCCAGAGCTGAGTCTGAAGGTGGGGTCTGCCTCAGTTATGTGTCTGCTTGGGCCATACCTTGCCTCCCTGCTCCTGAAGTGTCTCCTTCCCATTCCCCCCATTTTACAGATGAGGAAAGTGAGGCCCTGGGGCTGAGCAGCCTGTTGGGGACCACATGGTGAAGCTGGAATTGGAACCTGGCTCTGCTGGACACTCTCCTCCCTGGATTTTCAACACTTGAAGGCCGGATCCCCTGCTGCGTGACATCTTACTGTCACTGTCTGCTGGGTCTCACTCTCACTCCATTTTCTTCAGAGGAGCCTGGTAACAACAGGCCTTGGGTCTCCTCAGCTTGCGCGCCCTCATTACCACGCATCTGCCCTAGCCTTAAATGTGCACTTCTGCTTCTTCAGTAGAACGGAGTTCCTCTTAGGAGTGACCCCTCCCCAGGCTGGGCAGGCGGGAGATTTTCAAGGGGAACAGCCCTCAGGGCTTGGTGCAGCTGCTCTGCCAACATACAGGAAGTCCTTCCTGAAAGCTTCCTACTCAAGGGCAGCACTAAGCCCATCTGGTGCAGGCAGGAAGGGAGAAGTCACATGGTGCTGTTTTGTTTTCTTGTCTGGTTTGAATACCGGAGACTTCCCTGCGGAGAGGGAGCAAGGGCTCTGCAGGTGGACAGATGCAGCCTTGAGTTCCAGCCCTGCCACCTGACTCATTCTTTTTGTTCTTGTTTTACATCCATAAAATGGGGATAATGACAATAGGACCCAGGCAATAGGGTTGCTATGAGGTTTAGAGACAGTGGACTGGGGCAGCCTTCCAAACATCACACTCTGGTGGCCTTGGAATATCCCCTCTGTCATCATTCAGATTATTAGTAGTCTACATACTAATGCAATAGCTGGTTAATAACATCATATGCCAAGCACTCTGTTGTTTTATAAGATTGACTCATTTCCTCTCCACAGCAACCTGTTGTTAATGGAGATCTATATAAGCCCCTTTTACAGACGAGAAACTGAGGCTCAGATGTCACACCACCTACCCAGGGCCCAACAGCTGGTGAATGGTTGAACTTGGGTCTGGGTAGGCAGGAATATCCACCTGATTCCTGAATCTGAGGTCTTATGTACCCAAAGCAGACCAAGAGACAAGATCAGGAAGCCCACTGCCCCTAGGCTGTCTCCCCTTTCTCCCGTATCTCTGTTTGCCCATCCCGTTTGTATCACTTCTGGCCTTTCCCTATTTTCTTCTTTTATTAAGAAGAATCAGGGCCTGGATCGGTGGCTTGGTGGTTAATGTTCTTGCCTGGCATGCATGAGGACACGGGTTCAAACCCCAGCATCCACATACACAAATACGTGTTGGAGCAACAAAAGCCATGTGTAAAACTCAATAAAAATTGACTCTGTCTCTTTCTCTCATTGTCCTTCTCTCTTAAAAAAAAGACGAATCAAAGTTGCCCTCAACATCAGTTTCAAACGCATCATGGCTGAGTCCAGGAACAAGGATATATCAGTTATCTTCTGTACAATAAAAGACTAAACTCTAGCAGCCTAAAGCCACATGTATTTCCTTTGCTACAATTCTGAGGCCTGGTAGTTTGGGCTGGATTCAGCGGGGCAGCTCTCCACTCCTCTCTCCAGGCCTCAAGAGGCTGCAATTGGCCCATGACGCTTGGCTGGAGCTGGGTGGCCTGCTGCAGCTTTCTCATTCACACCCTGGCAGCTTGTTGGCTCCTCGGTTCTCTTCCATGCCAACTGCTCAGGGGTGAGCTTGGGTTGGCTTAAGAGGGTGGAAAGGAACCTTTCTGGGCTCAGCATTCTTACACTTATGCTGCCTTTTGTTGGTCAAAGCAAGTTACAAGATCCGTCCAGGTCTACGCTGTATAGGCAGATGTGTCAAAGAACTGGTGGCCCTTTCTCATTGACCCCAATGAAAGCAACCCCTTCCCCCTGGCAATCCCTCTTGTGCCTTCACTCCCCTCCCCAACTCTTCTATTTTTAATAATAACTTCTCACTTCACATTACCCAAAGCTTCATTCACTTACTCAACAAATATTTATTATGTGCCAGGGGCCCAATAGTGAACAAAACAAAGCCCTTGCTCTAATGAATCTAACATTCTAGTGGAGGGGCAGACAATGGAGAAATAAACAAGAGCACAGTGTTGGGATGGGGTGAACAACAGGACCCTTGCAGAACAACAGCGCAAGGGAGGGGCTGATGGAGTGTGTGAAGGTGGCAGGGTGCATACTGTTCCTCTACTAGGGATTGAACCCACGGGTGCTCTATCTCTGAGCTATAGCCTTGGCCCTATGTTTTCATTTTGAGACAGGGTTTCACGAAGTAGCTAAGGTTGGTCTTGAACTTGGGATCCTCCTGCCTCAGCCTCCAGAGTAGGTGGGATTGCAGGTGTGTGCCCTAGCACCTGGGTGAGTGGTTCTTTTTATGTATAGAGTAGTAGTTGACATCAGTAAGATGACATTTAAGAAGTCAGTGAGAGAGCAAAAAGCCCTCCCCAGCCCATAGCAAGTGTAAAGGCCCTGAGATTGATTCCCAGACAATCCCTTACAAGTTTAAATGTAGTAAAATACAACAAAAACCCAACTTACTGCACTTCAATTAAAGAACAATAAAAAGAAACCATTAGATACGGGAAAATCTCGCTAAACAAAAGCATTTTATTATACCTGTTACACTGAGTCGAACTGATGCTCCTCAGAATGTGATGGCTCCTCTGGATGTTCACCTTTCTAAAGGATTATGTGCCTGTCCTGCCCGCTGACTCGCGGTGACAATCAAGTTGACACCATAAAAAACGAAAGTTGCCCTGCTTCTGGTTTCACTTCCTACCGCAAAGACTCCAGAGTGACTTTTAAAAAGAACACAAATCAGTTATCACTTCCTGCTTAAAACCCTCCAAAGGCTCCTTGCTTCCTGAAGAGTAAACTCTAGGTCCCTAAACAGGACTCAGTGCCCTGGACACCTGCATTTTTAGTCCTTCCAACCTCACTTTCTGTGTTGTCCCCCAATCCCAAACTCTACGTTCCTTTCCGGTTGCAACCAGTCAGCTGCTTTCCAATACAGGCCCTCATCCCAGAAGGCCTGTGCCTGGTGATTCCCAGGTCGGGACCCTCTGTCCTCTCAATGCCCCCGGAAGCCTCCAGCCTCAAGACCTAGGGCAGGGGACAAGAGACTGGGTACAAGCGGCCCGGGTCGGTTCCCCGCTGGCGCACCTTTGGATTAATCTGCCCAGGTCTGGTCCATTTCCTAACCTGGTTCAGACCATTCTTCCACGACCAAACCTTGGCACAGCCCAGCACTAGCTACTATGCCTTTAAAAGAATCTCTAAACCTCAGTTTCTCTATCTGCAAATCGGGTCCAAGGGCCCCCGGCCAGGGCGGTGCGGCGGGGAAGGAGACGCACTGGGGCTCCGACCGCAGAGCCTCCTGAAGCCCTCTGCAACCGCATCCCCCGACAGCGCCACGCCCGCGCAATCCCGACCACCCGAGACCCCCGGGCCCGCGTCTGGGCATGCGCGGGCAGCGGCGCGCATGCGCGTGCGTGCGTGCGCGGCGGGGGGCTCGGCAGGCACGGCGCACGCGCAGGCCCGCGCCGACTCAGCACGGCCCGAGGGCGCGAGCCCGCTGCCAGCCGGACTGCCGTGCGCCCGGCGTGCGCGTGGGAGGGAGCGCGGCCGCCGCCGTCTCCGGCGCCGCCCCGCCGCCGCCTGCGCTCAGCCTTGCGCCCTCCGCGGCCGGTGAGTGCGGGGCGCGGGCGGGCCTGGGGCCGGTCGCCGGGGGCCGCGGTGCGGCGGCGCTGGGCGGAGCGCGGCGGGACCCGCTGTGCGGGCGGCCCCTCCCGCGCCCTCGGCCCGCCGGCCGCCCTGGGAGGAGAGGAGGCAGGGGACGCGGGGAGGCTGGGCGCGGGTGGCGGCGATGGCCTGCGGACTCGGAGGCCGGAGCGAGCGGGGAGGCCGGGGCGCTCGGCCCGGCGCGGGGCGGGCGGTGGGATGGGGCCGGGCGCGGGGAGGTCGGACCGGTCTCCGCCGGAGCCGACCGAAAAACCTGAAAAACAAAAGGCGAGAGGGAGGAGGACGCGGGGAGTCCGCGGGCCTCCGGTGGGCTCGGGCCGGGGGCCGCCCTGGCGTCCTTCGCCAGCGCCGAGCCCCTGAGCATTGTGCCGCCCAAGTTTCCTGCCCACCTCCACCCCAGCTCAGTGCGGGAGCTGCGGAACCTGGGCCGGCCGCTTTTGGAGCACCCCGTGGTGGGAAGAATTCGGTCTCGTTTAGTTGCAGGATTTTGCAGGGAAATGCACTGAGGGTAAAGTTGTTTTTTTTTTTAATTGTTTTATTGAGCCGTTTCAACAGTGCCTCTTTCTTGCATCTTAGCCTGCAGCTGGGTTTTTGGCAGTGAGACTAAGATAATAGTAATATTGTAGTTACGGGAGCTGGTTGAACTACGTTTCAAGCATAGTCAAGTGTAGGAGTTTGGGGGTTTTTGTGTTTAAGACTTGGTCGCCGCTGGGATTTTTACTTAGAATGTGAACATTTTCTTGGTTATGAAAATAGACCATTACTGTTTGAAATGAAATACCAGAGCCTCGCTCTTAATATTTTATTTGTAAAACGGGTAATGAAAATACTCTTTTCAAAAGACTATGGAACTCTGGATCAGAGTCGCGATCTTGGAAAACTTCTGAAGAGGAAACACAGTTTGTCAAGAAGTGCTTATAAGATACAAAGTAGCTTTCAACTTATTTTTGTCGTGATACAGTATAGATAATATACTCATCGAGTTGTACTATAGAGGTAATTAAACATTCCCTGCCGTATTTAAACAGGCTTGAACCCAGGGCCTTGCACATGGTAGGCAAGCTCTCTTATTTCTGAGCTGCATCCTGACCCAGAGTAACTTTTTAAGGACATTTACATTCTGTTATCTTCATGAAGAAGTATTTGTTTTATATTTGTGGCTGTTTTGGGTGGGGAAAAGCTTGCTGAAACTACCATCAGTCTCTTTTGAGCACTTAGTTTTCTGAAGGCTGCAGAAACAAAACATCAGGATGGATATGACAGTATTTGCCTCTGAAGAATTTCTTTCATGTCACTGCCAGATAATCCAGGTTAGTGATGAATACTGGCAAAGATGGTTGAGTTTGGAAGGAGCCAGCAGTCACCTAAATGAAGTGTCTGAAGCAGGTCTTCAGAATAATTCACAGCTGTTCTTGCTTGCAGTTTGGGCAGTCCTTAGAGTTGATGGGACTTCAGCAGTCTCTGTGGGGTTGGCAGCCCACTGGGAGTAAGCAGGGTTAGATAGGAGTGGCTGGAGGATCTGTGGCTTCCTCAGAGCTGCTGCCTGTTGCTGGGAGTTACATAACTCAGGGCTCAGGACCATGCTCTTGAGCTGCACAGATAATTTTGCTCACTAGGAAGTTGAAGAAATTGTCTAAGTAAGAAAATCGCATTGTTGAAGCGAGCTTTAAAAAATCATCATGCAGTTGTTTTGTATAATACTAGTTATTCTTTTACTTTTTAAAAAGAGGGACCGTGTGTGAGAGAGAATCAGTTTTATTTAGGTTTTCATGTGGCTTTTGTTGCTCTGACACTTAGTTGTATATGTCAAGTGCTGGGGTTCCAACCAGCGTCCTCGTGCATGCCAGGCAAGCACTGAGCCACTGCTCCAACCCATAATAGTTTATAATGTAAATATTTTGAAAAATTATCGTCCTTTCTTGGATGTAATTTGAGTTAGAATGGTAGGATCTTTGTTCACACCTCCGAATTTTTTTTTTTAAGAGGAGACAGTGAGAGAGAGAAGCAATTTTTATAATTTAGTTTTTCATGTGACCTTCATTCCTTGGACACTTTGTTGTGTACGTGGTGCTGGGGTTTGAAC
>PVKS010013685.1:0-50182 GCA_004027875.1 Aplodontia rufa
TGGGAACAGTTGTGAGCTCAAGGGCTCAAGGGCTCAAGGACAGGTTTGAGGACATGAATTTGGGCAGGGACAGAATAGTCCAAAAAGGCATTAACTCAGCTCTAGCTTCCGCCCAGGGTTCTCTCCCTGCCCTCTCTCCCGGTCCCTCTGGGCCCTGTCGCGGGGCTAGTGGGCTACAGGGTGGGCTCACCTATCAGCTGCAGCTCCTCGGAGTCCTCCAGGTGCTGCCCGGCCGCAATGAGCAGCACAGCTGCGTTGATGCCAGAGTGCAGGCTGGGCTCTACATCAAAGGCCTTGCGATACCTGAGGCAGGGAGGTGTGGCCACAGGGCTGCACAGATGCCCACAGCACCATCCCTCCCCCTGCAGTCTCAGTCTTCTGTCTGCTGTCTTGTGCCCCTTACCAGTGATAGGCCTGCTCCCGGTGCCCAGCATCCCGGAAACCAGAGCTGAAGAACATGTCCTTGTAGACACGGCCACACATGCAGTACAGATCGGGTGCCACAGAGCCCTCACCCTGTACCAGTGGCAGCAGCACACTCAGAGCTTTCTCCCTGTCCCCAGGCCTATTCCTCCTAAGGGCAGGGGAAGATGGTCTGAGGACCTGCCTGATGGTCCTGACTCATTCTGTCCAGGGATCCCCAGACCCTGCACAGCAAGGACCCTTCCAGGAGTCTGAAAACAATGACCCCCAAATGGCAATGACCCTGGTTAGCACTGAGTAGTGGCCCCAGATGGGAGTGATTCCTAGATGCAATGACTCTAAGGAGCAGTGAACGTTGAATAGCTGTAACCACACCAAGGACAGAACCGCCTCCCCTGCCCTCAGCAGGCAGGGCTAACTAGAACAACAGTGACGTCTAGACATCAGTACCCTGGCAAATTCCACGAAAACCAGTGATCCCAGATAGCAACGATTTCACAAAGCAGAGACCCAGGCCACAGAAATCTCCATGTGGCTCTGACCCAAACCTTGCCACACCACTCACCGGTTGAGGGCAAACGTGTAGTGGAAGCAGACATTGTGTTGCTCAGCCACGTCACAGGTGGGCAAGGCCTGCAAGGTCTCTACCAACTCAATGATGGCTGAGTAGTCCTGTGTGAAGGAACAGGTAACGCTGACATGATGAGTCCCCAGACCCCGGGGAAAACCTGAGCAAGGGTCCTGTCCCACACCTGACATCCCACCCTCATCCTCTGTACACCTCCCTCAGGCCCAGCAGGTATGTAGACTGGACCTCAAGTGGAAAGCCCACTGTGTGCCCCATGCTGGGTGTCCCCAACCTTACAACTGCCCTAAGAGGCCTCTACAAATGAGAAAACTGAGGCTCAGAAGCTTAATTTGCTCAAAGCCACCAATGAATGAGAGACACAGACAGGAGCTGAACTTGGTTTGTCTGACAAATGTCCATCAGCTGACTGCCCCTCATAATGCTGCACACCTGCACATCACGGTAGGAAAGCAGCAGGTTCATGATGATGTCGGGGCTCAGCAGCTCCACACTGTCCAGTCTCCGCTGCAGGCGAGCCAGCTCCTGCCGCAGCTGCTGCCCACTGAACCTCTCCCGAGCCTGCCGGATATCCTGCCGAATGGTCTCCCGGAAATAGCCACTATACCCAGGCCAGGGGAGGGAGGGAAGGAGAATGGTGGGCCCATCCCTCAGCCCCAACCCACCATGCCCTTGCCAGCCTCTTCCTGGTGCACCCTCCAAGTGGACCCCATTACCAAGAGTCTGTAGGAGTGGCCTCCAGCAGGCGAGCAAGCCGGCCCACCAGGGGAGTGAGCAGGGCCTCAGTGCCCACGCCTGCCTGGACCAGCCCATCAGCCAGGCCCCTCAGGAGGCCTGCATCACCACATAGCACCCGACCAGTGGCCGTCACCACATAGGGGATCAGTGTGTAGCTGCCAGTGCAATCCTGGTAGGAAGGAGACAGGAATCAGTGTAGGTCAGAGGTGCGCAGGGTTAGAGAGGGAGAGGGAGGGTATCAGAGGTCAGAACCAGTGAGGACTGTAAAAGCAGGAAAAGGGCACATTTCATGAAAGGATACAGGGAACAGAGGATCACATGGACGTCAGGGGGCCTTAGGGAGAGCAGAGATAACTGAGGAGGTCAGGAAGACCAATGGGGGCCAGAGGTCAAAAGGCACATTGGAGTGAAGAATGGGTTCTGCTCACCGAGTTCTTCTGGAAAACATCCTCCTGCAGGAGGCAGACAGTCAGATACTAGTGTAGGAAGGCCTCACCCCAACCCTGCACCTGCCCCACTGGCCACCAGCCACCTACACGTAGGGCCTGTAGGTCAGGGAGTTCATCCTGGGAGCACAGGAGCACGTTGTTGGTCATGCTGAAGCTCTCACGTACACCAAGGTGGTAGAACAGGGAGGGCTGTGCCAGGGAGTTGCTCACCTCCAGCACCACCACGTCTGTGGGCACAGAGGAGCGGGTTCTGAGCCCTGAAGCCCAGCTTGGTGGGGAAATAGCCTGGGGAGGCACTCCAGCTGGGCTGCTTTGCTGTGGGATCTCAGCCAGGCCCAATTCTGCTCTGGGCTCGTTTCCCCCTGGGGGCCTCCCCCACTGCATACACAGTGCTGGTATCTGTGGTGCTTCAGAAGGCTCACTGGTGGGACACTCATTCCACTGCTCAGAGCCCACAGTCCCTATGCCCAGAGAAGGGCCAGTCTGTGCTCCAGCTCAGCCTGCCTGTTCCTGGCTGTGTGGGAGGCAGGAGTTGTACAAACACCTAAGTCCCATTCACTGGGTTCTCAACCCAGAGTGGCCAGAGCCACAGGGCTATGTAGACAAAGCTGTGCCTGTGTGTGTGTATGTGTAGCTTACTGTGTCTTCGAATGACAAGTCTGCAGGGGCCCTACTGAGTCAACATGGATGCGGTTTGTGAGTCCATCCATGACTGTATCTTTGTGTCCTCATGGTCAGGTCAGTCATTTTTAGGCTGCATTTTTTTTTTTTAATTTTGGTATCCGGGATTGAAGTCAGAGGTGATTAACCATTGAACCACAAACCCAGCCCTTTTTTACAGCCCTTTTTTTATTTTGAGACAAGGTCTCGCTAAATTGCTTAGAGACTCGCTAAATTGCTGAGGCTGGCTTTGAACTTGTTATCCTCCTGCCTCAGCCTCCAGAACCGCTGGGATTACTGCCATGCACCACCACGCCGGGCGTGCGCTGCGGTTTTTTTTTTATATATATTTATTTAGTCTTCTTACTTTAGTAATTTGGGCTGCAATTTCATGGACGTTCAGGAAGCATAGTTCCCGGACTCTTCGATGAACAAATAAGGATAGAAGACCCGGCATCCGGGTTGGCGGGAGAACAGCGGCCTTCTGGCCTAGCCCCAGGCCGCCCCGGCACCGCCCATTCTCTCTTCGTCGCTGGGTCTCATAGCTAACTAAGCCCCCTTGCCCAGAATCCAGTCAGGATGGGTCCCTTCGCCTCCCTCTCCTCCTCTTAGAGTCCGATCCTTGGAAGTAGTAATGCTACGACCTCTAAATTCCGGCCCCGCAGGAGGATCCCTAGTCCAAGCTCCCCACCCAGGATTCGCGCACCAGGGCTGCGAGCTGGAACCTCCTGAAGCTGTTCACCGCCCACGCACCGGAGAACCACAGCCCTGCCCCTTTCAGCCCCGCCCCAGTCTCTAAGCCCCGCCCCATCCCCGCCCCGCTCGCTAGGCGCGGCCCCTATTGAAGGGTTCTTAAGCTCCAAACCCAAGCCAGGAGCAGGGACTGGATCCCTAAATCCCATCCCGAGCTCGGCCACATCCCAGAGCTCTCAAATTCCACCACTGACATAGCTACGCTTCAACTCCTTTAGGTTTAGCTCATCTTACGTGCCTAAACCTTGCACCCATCGCGGCCCCGCCCTGAAGTTGCCGGTTCCGCCCTTTGCCCCGCCCAAGACCCTAAATCCCGCCCGCCCAGCGCTTACCCGCGTTGTAGAAGGAGTCCAGCGCGGCTGTGTCGCCCAGGGCCAGGGTCTCAAAGGGCAGGCTGCACAGCTGCGGCGGTGGCCGTGGCCCTGGGAGCTGCGCGCAAGCTTCCCGCAGGCAGCGCAGGGGCAGCGGCTCCGCCTGGGCTCCCGTCTCATGCTCCACCCCGGGCCCCGGCTCCCGGGTCAGCACGTAGACCACGCTGAGCGGCCGGCTCCGAGTGCAGCTCCTGACTGGCGGGGCAGCGAGCGGCCGGCCGCGGCTCAGCGCTTCCGCCAGCGGATCCTGCCAGCAACTGCCCGCTCGCTCAACGGTCCCGGGCCCGGTGGACTGCCCCGCCATGCGGGGGCGCTCAGGCTCAGGGCGCCGGGCGCTGGGAACCACAGTAGGACAGGAACTTGGGGCGGAGGATCGGGATGGGGGTCCTATAGGATCTGGGGATCTGGAGACCTGTCGGACGTCCTGTTCCGGAAATCTGGAGTCCAGGGAGAAATCTGAGCGCAGACTTGCAAGGCACTGAGGATCGGGACTGGGTTCCGAGAATCTGGGGTACTCGGTGATCCACAGCTCAGAGTCACAAGGGGATCCCGGGAATCAGGCCAGCAATGTCTGGCACCCAGACTTCTCAGAGGAGCGCCGGCAGTCACTCTGTCCTGCCCTCACATGTAGGTCGGGCCCAGCCCTTTCCCGACGACCGGGAAAGCTCCACCCTCGGCCCTGGGGCAGCGCCGCTCCCCAGCGGCTGGGGACGCGGCCGCTCCCTTCCCTCTCTCTCCAGAACCTCTGACACTAGCCGCTTCCGGAACAGCCTGTGCCCTTGTGCACGCGCCAACCGCTGTGGACTGCTCCCTGCAGGCCCTCATGTGTGCCCAGGCCGCGGCCAGAGAACAAGCAAAATTTGCAGACTCTGCCCTGCAGGGGTCTGTCGAATTAATGGTTCAAGACATCAGGGTGTGTAAAACCCGATGAATAGTGGGTGTCCAGAATCCTTCAGCCCTGGAGTGGGGCTCCATGTTTGAGTTCTTGCCTGGAGGCTGCTTTCCCCAGGACTCCACGTGCTATGGAACCCTGTTGACCTTTGACTTCTATCCAGCAAATGACTGTGGGGCCTGAGAATCACTTCCCACTGTAAACATTTCTCTACCCACCCTTTGAAGAGACCCTAGAAACCTCAGCCCTTTGAGCTCTAACAGTGTCTCATCCTCAAATCCCTAGGAATCTTTTTTTTTTTTAATACAGGGGCACTTAAGCAACACTGACATCCCCAACCTGTTTTCACTTTTTTTTAAGGCGGGGGGTGGGGGGGTGGGTCGGGGGGGTGGAGCGATGGTTCAGCTAGAGCACTTGCCTGGCATGCAAGGATGAGGTTCGAAACCTGCACCACCTAAACAATGGAGTGTAGGAGCAATGAAAATCAGATGAAAAACTAAATAAAATTGATACTCTCTCACTCACTGACCTTCTCTCTAAATCACCATTTTTACTTTTTTTTTCCCCAGGGCTGAGTGTAAAATCAGAAAAAAGGATAATGATACTGGTGTAAATTCAGGCAGAGATGTTTATTGGGATTTGTTGCTCTCAGTCCAATTTCACCTGCACCGCCATGATGAGGGCGGGCATGGGAAGCGGCAGCCATCCAGAATGGCAGGCAGGGAAAATGGCGTTGGACCTTCGCCAGCAACAGGTTTTGCTGGCTACCTGGAAGTTCATGATGGGGTTGGTCCTTCAGAGACTGGCTGGTGGGCCCATCAATCCACTGGGGCTTGTCCGCCAGCATCCCAGTTGGCTGTTATTTTCGTGGGCAAGTTGCCCTTTGCCCTGCCCCTTAGCCAGCAGGCATGGCCTCGGTGTCTTGGCTGAAGGCACGCCCCCAGCCAGGGTCCATGATGCTGTGAAGTGTGGGCTAGCTGAATCCCTGCCCCCAGCCGGCCTAACACTGAGGACCAAACTCAGGGCCTTGCGTGTGCTAGGCAAGCGCTCAGCGCTCTGCCACTGAGCTAAATCCCCACCCCCACCCCCACCGTTTTTACTTTTTGAGTCATGGTCTTGTTAAGTTGCTCAGGGCTTCACCAAGTTGCTGAGGCTGGCTTTGAACTTGTGATTCTTCTGCCTCAGCCTCCTGATTTGCTGGGATTACAGGTATGTGCCACTGTACCCAGCCCTAAAAATCTCTTAACTTTCTAGTGTGAATTGGTGACTGAGACAATAAGCTGGTGTAAATTTCAGTGAACCCTGAAATCAGCAACTGGGGGGACTTGGGGAGATTGAATAACTTGTCCAAGACCAGTCAGCTACGTGACACAAGAGGATGCAAACCCAGGACTACTTGTCTCTCTTCTTTTTTTTTTTTTTTTTTGCACTAGGGATTGAATCTAGAGGCGCTTTACCTCTGAGCTACATCTCCAGCCCTTTTTACTTTTTTATTCTGAGACAGGGTCTCACTAAGTTGTTTAGGGGCTTGCTAAGTTGCTGAGGCTGGCTTTGAATTTGTGATCCTCCTGCCTCAGCCTCCAGAGCCATTGGGATTACAGATGTACAATCTCCACACCTGGCACCTGTCTGACTCAACTATTCATTTTGCCCAAAGGCATGATGTGTCTTTGGGCAAATAAACTGCTCAAAAAATGCTAGCTCAGTGGCTCTGTTTCAGTGTACTGTTGCAGGGCTTGAGCGGTGGCTCAGCGGTTACTGCTCCTGCCTGGCATGCGCGAGTACATGAGTTCAACTCCAGTACCACATACACAATGTAGTGTCTGAGGAATGAAAGTCACATGAATAAACAAACAAAAATTGCTTCTCAATGTACTGTTGCCTTATAGGGAAAAAAGGAAAAGTGCCTTTGTTTTTACCCTAGGTTCAAGCCAGCTCCCAATGGGTTAGGCAAGGAGCAGCAAGGGGTAAGAAATTGACCCATAACAGACTGGGTTGGAAAACACAATTTATAAGGGATGAGAATGAGTAACAGAGAAAGTGAGAAAGCTGTGCAATTTCTACCAAAAACCTATCCATCTGAAGGACCCAAATGCCCCGGAACTGTTCAGTGGCTTCTTGAATCTCCAGTCCCTCTGCTGAATGCCTTCCTGGCCCTGTTTCGCACGCCTCCAGAGAGAGAGAGGCCTCTTTTCCTTGGAGGATTCCCTTCCATCTTCCTGACTGGAAGGAAGTCCATCCTTGAATGGAACTGAAACTTGTATCTCTGATCTGCCGTCTTTCCCCAGTAACTGAAAGAGTCCTGAAAGCCCAGAAAGGGTTAAAATGATTTATTTTTAACTGGACAGGGAAGCAGAGGCGGTTGCAAGGGGGAGGTGGTTGGGATCCGGAAGCTGTTTGGGAGAGATAGGGCACCCTAGCAAAACATTATCAGGGTCCTGCAGTAGGGGTGACCCACACCTGGGCCTGAAGCCCAGTAGATAACATAATCGTAAGCAGAGGCCTCCGACACTGCACAGCAATGTTGAGATTGGATTGATAACAGGATTCGCACCTCTGTGCAGTTGTTCCCTTTTGAGTCTGGTCAGCATCATAGGTGGTAAAGGGCTTCCTGCTGTGGAAGCTCCAGGAGTCCCCTGAAGGAAGGGGATGGAGGGCACCTTGAGGACCCACACCATGCCTAGTGCCAAAGGAGCCTCGAAGCTCTGTGAGGCGGATGTTATCAGTCCCATAAGACACTGGCAGAATCAAGGGGGGTGCTGGAGTGGGGGCTCGGCGGTTACGGCGCTTGCCTGGCATGCACGAGTCCACGGGTTCAAACCCCAGCACCATGTACACAGCGAAGCTTCGAAGCTTTGGAGCAATGAAAGCCACGTGAAAAACTAAATAAAATTGATTTTCTCTTTGTCTCTCTTTCTCTCACTGTCCTCTCTTAAAAAAAAAAAAAAAAGAATCAAGGGGCAAGTCGTTTGCCCATGGTCACTCAGCTCTTCACAGCAGCAGTGGGACTTGAGCTCATGCCTGTCTGGCTCCAAAGTCACAGGCTCTTTGCCCTGCCTTGTCCCCTCTAGAATCTCTAGCTTCCCTTCATCTTTTGTCTCCTCTTAGTCCCCGGCAGCAGCCCAAACATCTGTACTAAGGAGAGCTGGGAGGAACTGCTTCAGTGCCTGGGCAGGAAAGGGGGTTCCCCTAAGGCACCTCCCCATTACCACTTCCCCCTTTCAGATCTCTCCTCAACAGTCACTGTGCCTCTGAAAGAGGACTTCCCTGGTTCCTTTCTCAAAGCAGAGAATGCAAACACCCCAACCCCACCCAGCTTCCCAGCCCATTCTTTAAAAAAAATAAAAATTTATTATTACTATTATTAGTGTGTGCTTGGGATTGAACTTGCGGCCTTGCACGTGCTAGGCAAATGCTCTACCACTGAGCTACACCCCCAGCTCCTCCCCACCCATTTTATAGGGGAGGAAACAGGCTCTGACACAAAAGGGACTTTCTCAAGGTCACAAAGTAAGTGGTGAACCTGAACTCACTGTCAAGTCTGTTTGCCTCCAGAGCCCTAATCCTTTCCCTCCTGCACCATCCAGTCTCAAGGCTGTCATTTCTTGGGTGAGGGAACAGAGGCCCACAGAGCGGAAGAAATTGTCCTGGGAAAGAAGCCAGCCTCCATCCCCTGGGCTCCTCCTCCAAGGCGCAACTGTAGACTCACCTGCAAGGCCCTCTGAGAACCTGCCCAGCACCAGCTGGTAGTGGTGCCTCCCCCGGAGGCAAAGGTGTGGTTGCCATTCAAGTCTTCCAGTTCTACCCACAGCTCCCAGTTACCCGGGAGGAAGGGGGACCGGCATGGAGGATGCTCAGATCCTCAGGTGTGGATGTGGGATGGGCCCTTTGACTGCTGGAAACTCGCCCTGAAAGGTAGCTGGCGTAGTTCTTCCCCAGCCGGAACCTAGACTCCTGACTCCTAAAACCTGCAGACCAAGAGCTGAAGAAATCCGCAGAGCCATCCTGTCACCTCTGGAACACTTGGGGAGGCACAGAAGGCTGGCATCCTAGCTACTGCTCCAGGCTGGGCAGGGGCGGGGAAGAGCTGAGTCTCAGCTGAGGTTGGGTGATTAGGTGGGGTGAGCTGATGCTTCTCCTCTCTTCAGCTTGGGGCCTAATGGATAAAATGTGATTCCTTCAAGTGGGCTTTGCCTTTAAATACATAAATAAATTTAATTTTCTTATTAACTTTTGCTGATATTCAAATGCATGCCAAAAACCTTGAAAGCCTTGGGGGAGACTGAAATGATAGAGACGCTGTCCCTGCTCTCAAGAGATGGTCATGCCTGCTGGGAGTCAGGCTCAGAATAACCTGCTTTAATTTACTATGATAAGAACCAAGATATTTGCAGCAGAAATGTTACCCCCAGTGGTCTAAACTGGACTTCTGGCCTTACTTTTAATGTCCCCATCTTCCTTCTCCAGGCCAAGCGGTCCTCCACCCTGTTGAGCTTCCTTCCTAAATATCTTTAGTTGTTATTGCAGTACTGGGGTTTGAGGGTAGCCGGTGCTCTACCACTGGGCTACATCCCCAGCACTTTTAAAAATTACAATTAGTTTTTTTTTTTTCAGGGCTGAGGACCAAACTAGTGGCCTTGCACATGCTAGGCAAGTGCTCTGCCACTGAGCTAAATCCCCAACCCATAATTAGTTTTTAGCCAGACCTGGTGGTGCATTTCTATGATCCCAGCAACTCAAGAAGCTGAAGCAGGAGGACTGCAAGTTCAAAGCCAGCGTCAGCAACTTAGGCTCTAAGCAACTTGGCAAGGCTCTGTATCAAAATAAAAAACAAAAAGGGCTGGGAATGTGGCTCAGTGGTTAAGCACCTCTGGGTTCAATCCCTGGTATTAAAAAAACTACTATTATTTTTTTTTTTTGAGAGAGTGACTCACTAAGTTGCCCAGGTTGGCCTGGAACTTGGAATCCTCCTACCTCAGCCTCCCAAGTAATTGAGATTATAGTTGTACCACACTGCCCAGCTATCCCTCTACCCTTGTTCCCTACTTCAATCCATCTTCCATGATATAGCCCATACTGAGGATTGAACTCAGAATCACTTAATCACTGAGTCACATCCCCAGTCATTTTTTTATAATTTTTATTTTGAGAGAGTCTTGCTAAGTTGCTTAGGGCCTCACTAAATTGCTGAGGCTGGCTTTGAACTTGCAATCCTCCTGTCTCAGCCTCCTGAACTGCTAGGATTACAGGCATGGGCCACCAGCAATAAGTCATCTTTCTAAAACAAGTCTGACCTGGTTCCTCTCCTGCTTAAAACTCTTCCATGGCCCCCCACTCCCCCCCAACTTCACAGTCATTTAATGCCTTCCAGGAGCTGGCCTTTGCAGAGGTCCTCAATGCATGTTTGGCCACACCAGAAGACCACAGCTGATCACCAACATCTACTCTTAGCTCTCTCCCTTGGTGACCCTAAACCCTCTGGTACTCTCCTGCTTCCATAAATTTATTTTTACCTCTACCTGGGAAGATGTACCTCATCTATCTAGAGAACTTCTATACAGCCTTCAAGGTCCTTTCAAATGGCACCTCCTTTGTGCAGACTTCTCAGACTTCTTCAAACCCTGTGGGGAGCTCAGTGACCATCTGCAGGGAATGCCTCTTAGGAGTGCCTTGCTCCAGTGGGCTATGGCTCCCCCTAGAGGTCAGTGGGGAGAAGTGCTCACTGGGTCTGGCCTGCCAGTCCCTTATCTAGCTCACCAACCAGCAGTGTCCATGTCACAAAAGACTAGAAGGGACCTGCCCTCAGGTAGGCACAGGTGGTACCAGTTGCTCAAGGTGGTACCCCGGCTCAACAGCTCCTGGGCTTAAGAAAGGGGAGATGGACTGAGAGGGCTCCCAAATTATTCTCCAAGCCCTGCCACCCAGGTGCTAAGAACAAGTGTGGGACTCCAGAAGCCTTTTTGGCTCCTTTAGGTCCCTGAAAAGGTACTCTGAGGAGGGCTTCAGGGAGGGCTTGGTCATGCCTGGGGCCCACCAACACCCCACGCTGCCTGATTCCAAGTTCCTGGCTCCCACTAAGGCAGCCTCACCTTCCTGGCATGGGAGCTGGTTCACTGGATCTCCTGCCCCAGAGAAGGACCAAGTGTGGGCTCTGAGGTCTGAGTACCCCTGAGGGAGTGAGTATAACCACTAGTGGGGTGAGGGCCAGGCCCTTCTCCTAATTCTCCCCATCCCCCCTGCCTCCATCCCCCCATGGGGGGCATTCATAGCCAACTGCTGAGCAGCAGACATGCAGAAGTACCCAACCTTGAGTGCGGGGCAGAGCAAAGAAAGCAGGGAGGCCCTGACCTCACATGCTCCAGGCTCACGCTTAGGGCCCATCTTGCCTGGAGGTCCAGGCTGCCCTGAAATCCCAGAGACAGAGATACCCTGAGTCCTGCCCATGCCCAGGACCAAAAAGAAATGGGATTTGAAGCAACAAGTTCCAATGCCATTTTAACTTTTTACTGGCTCTACGACTGGGGACAAACAACTTATCTTCTTCTTTTAAAAAAAAAAAGCCCAAGAATGGATAAATCACTTTTTTTTAAAGAGAGAAGGAGAGAGAGAATCAATTTTATTTAGTTTTTCTTGTGGCTTTTGTTGCTCAGACACTTCATCGTGTACGTGGTGCTGGGGTTCAAACCCGTGTCCTCGCACATGCCAGGCAAGCGCTGTAACTGCGAGGCACTGCTCCAGCCCTGACTTGTCCTTTCTTCAGTCTCACTTTCCTCCTGGTAAACTGGGGACAATATCACCCACCTGACTGGTCTTAGGATGCTGTGCACCTACCCATCAGGAGCCGGGAACAGAGGTCTCTGCTCCTTTGTTTATGACTCCTCAGCAGCCAGCAAGGGCTGCATCCCACACCCTTCCCCGCCTGGTTACCACAGGGTTCTGCCAGATCTCCAGCACCCCTTACCTTGGGGACCTGGAGCTCCCTTCTGCCCAGGATGTCCTGGGGCTCCAGGACAACTAGGCAAACAACAACTTTGCTGGCTTCCAGTTCCCTGGGCTCTGCAGGGAGCCACAGGGTCAGTGGGCACAGGGTGGGCCTGTCTTTCCCCCATCCCTCCGGTTCTCTTCCTATTTTCCAGATCCTAGCTGTCAGGGCACCTGCTTCCTCAGTAGGGAAGGTTTTGCACTATTGCACTGTTTGCATATGTACGCGTGCAGAGCCCCGACTGTCAGATTCTCACCCTGCTCCTTTGGACAGGCAGGGAATGAAAGGTGGTTTGATGGAGAGAGCATAAAGTGAAAGTTCCTCCCATTGTCCCCCAGGATATACCACCCAGGCTGGATGTAGAGGGGGTGGGGGCATTTCCTCCCTCAGCCCTAGAGAGAATGGGCATCGTCCTTGTCCTGTCCAGCCAGAATGGGGTCCAGCTTCTGATCCTGGCTTTCAGGGCTCCCCAGTCATCTCTTCAGATATCCACATTCATATGGATTTTTTTCAGTTTTAAACCTTAGCTTATTCAGGAGCTGGAGCGGTGGCTCAGTGTTAAAAGCTCTTGTCGGGCATGCGCAAGGACCCAGGTTCCATCTCTACCACCACATACGCAACTAAGTGTTGGAAAAATGAAAAAAATAAAACTGATTCTTTCTCTCACTCTCACTCTCTCTTTTTTCCCTTTTTTTTCTCTCCCTCTCTCTTTAAAAAAATAATAATTAAAAATACTTAGCTTATTCTGTGCCTTCCATCTGAAATGTTCCCTCTTCATTTACCTGTGAAGCTCCACCTGTCCGTGAAAATCTAGCCCTAACGCCATCTCCACTCCCCTGGTCCTTGTTGGTCCTTGTCAACACTGCCACCGTTTAGTGGGCACCTACTGCATTCAGATGTCACATTGAGAACAGTTTGTTCTTCACCTCCAATTCTTATATAGCCTCGGTCTTAGTCCTTATATTGGCTCTGGGTTATAGGCCCAGTACAAAACAAGGACTCAATAAACACTGGTTAACAGCTAGGGGTGTAGTTGGGTGGTAGAGCATGTCCTCAGCATGTACAAAGCACTGGGTGCAATTCCCAGCCTGTATGTGTGTGTATATGCACGTATGTTCACAAGACTCATATGAATGAATAAAGGAGGAAAACTGAGGCCCAGAGATGAACATGATGTTTGCTTTCTCTGGTACTCACACGCCTAGAGCCACAGAGCTTTCCCCCCAAGCTCCAGACTCCCCCACCAGGGAGGAGCAACCTTAGGACAGTGACTGCAGCTCGAGTCCTTGGGCCTAGAACACAACTGCTGACATCAAAGTGCAGCCTGGTCGGGGCCTAGAAGTGGCAGTCATGGTTTAGCTGTGAGAGGTGAGGCCCAAGCTAGACCAGTGCTTCAGGTGACAGGGGAGCGGGGCTCTCTGAGGGCCTGCCCTGTGTCAGCGGTGGGGGTGGGGAGGCCTGGGGTACAAGGACGTGTCAAGGGAAGTGGAGGCTGAGTTTTTTGGCTTAACAGGATGGACACATGAGAGGGATGCTTGAGCTTGCGATTCCAGTTGCAGAATCCGTCCTCCCCAAACCCTCCCACGGTGTGTCAAGGTCTGCAGACCAGCCCCTTCGGCAGGACTGTTTATAAGCGTTAACGGGAGGCCTGCAGGAGTAGCTCAGTGGTAGAGCACTTGTCTGTCATGCTTGAGGCCCTGGGTTGGATCAAACAACAAAAAACCACCACAAAAAACCCAGCGTGGAAATGACCCAACCAGCACTGATCAGATCCAGGCAAATAAATTCTGAGCATTTGGACGAGTCATAGGGTGAGTCTGTAAAGAGAAGGGCAAAGTCAGAACAGCATGCTTTGCACAATCAGTCTGTGCTGTAAAAATGCTAAATATTTGTAGATACACAATAAGTTCATAGAGAAAAGTCGGAAACGTACTGTTAACCATTTTCCTCCCTAGGCATTTAGTACTCTTGAAAGAAAAACATTCAATAAAGGAACAGAATATTGCTGGGGGAGAAGCCAGAGAAGGATGGTCCTCTCGGGAGGAACCGCATGGGCAAAGCCAAGAGAGGCAGCAGGCAGGCCAGGGAACAGAAGCCATCCAAAGGGGGCGGGGCAAGTGTCTGAGAGGTGGGAGAGGCCCCAAGAGGCCGACTGTGGCTGACATTGTAGATGCATGTCACATGTGAGCATGTGAGGACAAGGAGTAGCTGGAACTCCCTGTGGACCCCGGGGTCCTTTTAAACCCCTCCAGCTACAGCCAGAGATTCCCTAGGGAGGCCAGGGTGGAGGGACATAGCCCAGAGTCTGCACAGGGGAAGAGTGACACCTCCCTTCTTGGTATTCCACTGAGATGGAGACTCATTCCCACTTTACGGATGGGGAAACTGAGACCCAGAGCTGTGAAATGCTTGCGTTGACACGGAGCAGTTGGGCTCCCTAGGCTGAGCTCTCAATTGCGACTCTTCAACTTTCTAGTTGCGACTGAGCATGCTGAAGTGGTGTGCCCTGCTACATGCCTGGTGCCCAGCGAGCACCCAAGCCCTGGGCGACGTAGTCAGGGAACTTCTGTGCCCAGGGATGAGCGCAGGGCTTCCCAAGGAGGCCTGAGTGGGGAAGGCCAGAAACAGCCACCTGAGAGTCCTGGAGGCACTCCTCCTTTGGCACTGGGATGAAGACAATATTTCAGGGGACAGAGAGCCTGGAGGCCCCTCCAGAAGGGAGACTTGAGGTTTTGCTCACTCTGGAGTCAGAAAAGTCTGGATTCCAACCCCAGCCCTGCCCTGATCTTGAGAAGACACCTTTCTGAGTCTCACTCAGTACCCTTGCTGGAGAGGGGAAGGGGTAGGGAGCTGAAAGGTATAAAAGACAAAAATATCTTAAAGGGAGACAGTCATAGTCCTAGGCAGAATTCCTGTTAAGGAGAGGACAGCGGAGCTGGACCAGTGGCTCAGCAGTTAAGGCACTTGCCTGGCATGTGCGAGTACAACGGGTTTGAACTCCAGCACCACATACGCAACAAAGTTTTGGAGCAATGAGGGCCACATGAACTAAATAAAATTGCTACTCTTTCTCTTTTTCACTGTCCCTCTCTCTTAGAAAAAAAAAAAAGGAGAGGACAAGGGCCATACCTTCACCCATCCAATCCACACAGGACAGGAAGCACAGCACTGGAAACAGTTCCTTTATTTGGGGCAGAGCCCAGTTTAGATTGGTGGGAAGAGGCGACACAGACCCCAGGTACCAGGCTGGGGGCCCAGCAGGGTCCATAGAAGAGATGTGAGGTGGTTGAGGGATGCTCTCAGCTGTAGATGGCAGGCCAGGACAGGAGGGGATGTCAGGCACTGGGTGCTGAGCCTGCTCAGTGTCTGCAGGGACCAGAAACTGATGGCCCAAAATTTTCCCACCCCTGGTGCCCACAAAGTGTCCAAGAGGGGAGCCTCTGAGTCCTCCTTCCCCTCAGGGTGGAGACCAGGCCCAAAGGGGTCAGATTCTGAGGAGGCCACACAGAGGGGACACTGAGAGGTGACCCTGCCTCAGTTGGGCAGACTCCCAGCCCACAGAGAGCAGATGTAGTTGGAAGAGCAAACACTTTAATGCAGGCTGCAGAGACCCACCCCACAGCACACGGCACACAGGACCTTGCACAGCCTCCCTCCTCAGAGGAAGGCACACTGTGCGCCCAGCCTGGCTCCTGCCCACAACCCAGACTGGCTGAAGACTTGCCTGGGCCATCACCTACTGGTTCTCCTCCCTGCTGGCAGCATGAGGGGACAAAGACATAGAGGGGCTCAGCTGAATTCCCAAGCCAGCAGCTGCAGAGAGCCCTCCCCAGGGACAGAAGGGGCATGGCTCATCTAGCCTTGTAGGGAGGGAGTCACTGTCTTTTGGGGCACCCCATGGAGAAGACAGTTCCCTGGGCCTGAGGGAGTAAGGGAAGTGATCCGGGACTCCCCTGCTGCCGACTACTCACAGTGTCTGGTAAGTGCTGTCCTTGGCCTTGAGGAAGCGCAGCACGAAGAAGGCCACAGTCTGCAAGCTCAGCACCAGCACAACACCCCCAATGAAGCTGGCGCCATCAAAGCCAGGGGTGTGGGCTTCAGGAATCAGGGGGCTCCCTGAGGGTGAAGCAGGGTGGAGGTCAGAGCTGGCCACTGCGGACCAGGGTCCCAGCTCCACCCTCACAACTAGCACAGGACACCCCAAAGCCTCAGTCCTCACTATGGAGCCTAGAACACCAGGCACAGAAGTCCAGCTCAGAACCCACAGACAGTGGGGAAGTGCCTAGCAGGAGGGACATGCTGGGGAGAGCAGGGCCTTGTCAGGTCCTGGCCCTGCTCCTAAGTTGCTCTGTGACTTGATGCCATGCATACCCACTCTGGTGCTCCCCCATCCTCCCAGCCCTCACTAGCCCAACAGGGATGGGGTACACCCAGACCTCAGGCACCCAGAGGCCCTGCCCAGAGGGCTCTTAGGGCTCAAACCCAGATGCAGATGATGTGGTCCCTTTTGGGGACTACTAAGCTTGGAGGGAGCAGAGGGAGCAGAGGCCCAGGGTCAACACCCCTACTGGATGGGTGGGTAGAGGCCAGAAGATGGGCCAGACTTGGCCAAAATAGCTCCTAGGTAGGACAGAGCTGACTCATCCAGATTCCCCTGGCCCCCTTTCTCTTCCTCAGAAAGTTGAGTCTTAGGGCCATGGTTGCCAGGCTAAGTCTGGGTGGCTCCCAGCTATGCCACGTTACCCATCAACTCCCACCAGGGATTCCATTTCAGGCCCTGGGCCAGGTGCCCAGGACAGGGTAGGGCAGGGCTGGTGGGCAGAAGATCATTCTGGGAGAGTGGACAGGGGCCCAGCCAGGGACAGGGTCCACTTCCCAGAGAGCGTGTGTGGTATAAGGGAGGTCTGAGGATACAAAGGGTGAAGGATGGTCCTAGCTGCAGCTCAGGGAGTCCCAGAGAAGGATGCCAGGGGAAGGGGAGCAGAAAGGGAAGAGATGAGCCGCACACAGTGGATCTGGGGCTTCAGCGGAGGGAGCTGAGCCATCAATAATTCAGCCTCAGAGATCAGTTTCCGGCTTTAATTAACCAAGAGCTTCTTCAGTCATCTTGGCCAAGTCTGGTGACCTCTAGTCCCTGAGGGGCAGTGGAAGCCAAGGGGTGGGGTTCTTGCTTCTGGGACTCTCTGGGCCTGCAGGTTGCAGTAGGTAGTCACTGAGGACATCTTATTAGCAACGGAGCCACACATGCTCAGACCCAAGGACATGTTCTAAGGAGTCACCCTGAGTTCCAAGATGGTGATAGAAGGAAAGGCTGGGAGCCGCCCGCCATTTCCTGATCATCTTAAGTGCGTTAGACACTGTAGTGGGTCTCATACAGACCCATAAAATCCTCAGAGCCACGCTGTGAGGTAGGTATCACCCAACCCATTTTACAGACATGTAAACTACAGATGGAGAATGAACTGAGAGGGCGGAAGTCACAGAACCGTTAGTGCCAGCGCTGTCTCTCCCTGCACCTCTGGGTGCACTCCCACTGCCCCACCCTCAGGGAGCACCTACCTGTGGTGATTGTCTTCGGTTCATTGGTAGGGTGGTGGTGGGCAGCTGAGGAGACAGGAAATCCATAATAAAACAGCCTTCCTGCCCCCTGGTTCCCATCAAGACTCCAGTCTCTGCCAGCTGGACTCTGACCCAGATCAGGTCCCTCTCCCAGCTCCAGAAACCCAACATCCTATAAACACAGTCACACAGTTCCCTCAACCAGATGTGCCCTCTCTCCAGTTCCTTGCAAAGCTCATTCTGATACCACTTCCTCCAGGAAGCCCCCTTCCATTCTGTTCTGAACTTCCAGAACTCTGGCAGTGCCTTACATTAGGGAAAGCTTAAGGCTCCCATCCTCTTGCACACATGGACCAATTTACAGTGATATAACAAGCTAGAGAGGGGAGGAGAACTGAGAGCCAAAGGCAGAATTGAAACTTTACCCAGGGATTCATGGGCGTAGGCTGGTTCCTCCTGGGAGCAGGATCTGGATGGGGAGCCCAGCCCCCTCCCTCCAACTTGGCTAATGCTAGTGTGAATCCCTTACCTGGACAGGACTCTGAGTGGTTGTAGACAGAGCAACCCTCCTTGACCAACTCAGCTTGGGTCACACATTGTCCTGATGGGAGAGGGTGCAGGCAAGAGGTTTGAGCAGAGGAACCAAGGCTCTGAGGGTCAGAGGTGGGGCCACTGAACTTGGGAAGGACCCAATTCCATACCTGGTTCCTCTGGTCGACATTGCTGCCACACACAGCCTGAAACGTTGTGTGCTCTGTCCCCCTCCACACAATGCTCACAGAGCTCCAGTTGTTTGCAGTTCCCTTGGACAGTGGGCCAGATGTTCAGGCGGATCAGGGCTCCCCGCCCAAAGCCGTGAGCTCCTTTTCCTGGGCATGGGGTGGCAGTGGGAAGGGAGCAACTCTGGGAAGCTAAGCTGCAGCACCCACTCCACCACCTCTGTGGCTCTCACCCCCTGCCGGTGCCTGGAGCTTCCACAAGCACAGGACTACATCAGGTAGCCACCTCCACATCTCCCAGAGCCCCCACCTTTCATATATACCTGGTGTTCCCAGGCACTTTTGGATCTATCTCCTCCCGACACATCTGAACACACCTGAAGCTCCCTAATCCCCCACACCTGGAACGAACACACACACACACACACACACACACACACACACACACACACAGCTGGGGCTCCACACAAAACAGGAGTCCCCTTCTTCTCCCACTCTTGGAGTCCCGCACAGGTCTTGGAAGTCCCCTCCTCCTACCCCCAAGCCCAGGCTGGTAGGCATGTGGGTCCTCACTGGGATGTGTGACCTGCCCCAGCCTAGTCCTAGCCAGACCCTGTCCTGCGTTACCAGCCACAGCGAGTTGGGCACACAGGAGCAGGCAGCAGCAGCCACCGCGAAGCGCAGCCCGAAAGGCGCGGGCTCTCGGCGCCGCCATGGGCGCGGGCGGGAACTGGGACTCGGAGGACAGCTGGTGCGGCGCGTCCCTTCCCTACTCCGCTCCCGGGAGCTTGTGGGGCGACCTGGGCAACCGGGGCGTGGCCATCAGGGGCGTGGCCAATGGGAGTGGCCGGGTGGGCTGGGCTCTTTGGAAGGGCGGAGCCAGCGAAGGCGGTGCCAGATAGGGACAGGGCCGGGCTGGTTGGTTTGGGACTCGGCTTGGACCAGAGGGGAGGAGTCCAGGACTAGGTGTAGCTAGGACACTGATCGCCCCCACTCGCAGCTGGGTGGAAAGGGCTAAATAGGGACTCTATCCCTGCTTCATAGGTGAGGAAAGCGAGGCTCAGAAAACGTCTCTAGTTCGAGGTCACAATGGCGAAATATGGATTTGAAAGTGAAGTCACTTTCTTAACATTCAGGGCTTGGCTTACACCAAGCCTTGTAGGGTGCAGCCTCCTAGCAGGCCGTCTGAAGGCTGGGACAGGTCTCCGCTATCCCTCACCTCTGACTGCCTGCTTTGGTGTTTTCCTGGGGCTTCATCCCTCCCACCGCGCTCCCCCCACCTACCTTTCAGCCCTCCACCCTGTCTGCCTCCCACCCACCACTCCCTCTGGCCAAACACGGGTCAAGCCCTTACTAGACCTTTCCACATCCCTCCCCAAGGTCGTCGTCCCCACTTCTGCCCCAGCAGCAGGTCCTTTGGCTCTTCTCTCCCCTCTTGCAGCCACTTCTCAGATTGGGCGGGGGGCACTTTTTTTCTTCCTCCTTCTCCCCCTACCTCCTATTAACTGATGGTGGCCCAATTTATTCCTGAGCTCTATTTCACACTCTTCTGGGGTCATCTTGGCCATTCCTCTGCCATCAGTCATTTAAAAGCCAATAAGTCAGGGCTGGAGCGGTGGCTCAGCGGTTTGGGAGCTTGCGTGGCAAGCACGAGGACCCGGGTTCAAACCCCAGCACCACCTACACAACTAAGTGTTGGAGCAACAAAGGCCATGTGAAAAACTAAATAAAGTTGTTTCTCTCTTTCTCTGTCTCTCTCACTGTCCCTCTCTCTCTTTAAAAAGAAAAAAAAAAGCCAATAAGTCGGGCTGGAGCCATGGCTCAGTGGTCAAGTGGTTGCCTGGCATTCACCAGACCCGGGTTCTAACCCTGGCAGGACACAACTAAGTATCAGAAAAACAAAAACCAGATAAAGAATAAATAAAAATTGACTCTCAATTTTTCTTCTAAGAGCTTTTATTTGTGGCCTCTCATCTAATGTCCACAACTACCCTGTAGGCATGGGTTATGTCATCCCAATTTGTAAGCTGCTCAGGGACACAGAACACAGGATCCAATGAGACTAGAGACCACTCTCCCCTCTGCCATGCCTCCTGCAGGTCCCCTGGTTCTTGGGTACCTCTGCCTGAATACACTCAGGTGTCTGACACTGTCTGGTCCCTTTTTCTCACTCATGAAGGCCCCATCATCCCCCTCCAGGCACCTGGGATGGAAACTGTGGTTTACCTTCACCCTTCTCTTCATCTCTGCCGTCAGAATTAAAATTTTCACACTTCACCCCTATGTGGCCCCTGGGTCCTACTTCCTGATCCTCCCTCTGCTGGTCTCACTGTCTCTCATCCTCCAGGGCCTCCCCAAGATATGGTCACAGTGCAGGGCTATCCTGAAACCATGGTTTTGACCACATCTCTTCCAATTAACAACTTTTCAAAAATGGCTTGGTCTCTACAACTTTTTGATTTCTGGTTCTAGAAGTTTCTCAAGCCTGTCTTGGGCTCTCTGCATCACCTTCATCCCTTAAGGAGCTAGTGCCCCTCCTTGTCTGTATCCTAGCTCTTCTCTTTCCTGCGGTGTGCATGTAAGCAGGGAGTCGGGGGAGTGGGGGGCTCCTCTATTCCCAAATACATCTGACTGGCAAACTAATGCTTCAAGTCACCACTACAAGACTAACCCTTGAGTGGCTGGAGCAGTGGCTCAGCTGTTACAGTGCTTGCCTGGCATGCACAAGGATGCAGGCTTGAACCCCAGCACCACGTACACAACGAAGTGTTGGAGCAACAAAAGCCACATAAAAAACTAGATAAAAGTGATTCCCTCTTTCTCCCTCTCTCACTGTCCTTCCCTCTTAAAAAAAAAATAAAGGACTGATCCTTGGAAAAGTGCAGTTAGATTACACCACTGCACAGCCTAACCCACTAGTGCCTTCCACCTTGCAGCTCTTCTCCCTCTCAAACCCTCGCTCTCCCCTGCGCTCATTCAGCTTTTTTGCTCCTTTAGCCTCCTCTCTACACCCCAGATTTTCCTCTCCTTCCAGACTGTGTATTTGCCATGCCCTCTCCAAGCTGTTTCTTTGTGTGTGTGTGTGTGTGTGTGTGTATTTTTCAGTACTGGGAATTTAACCCAGGGTTCTTAACCCCTAAACTACGCCCCCAGTCTTTTGATTTTTTATTTTGAGACACGGTCTTGCTGAGTTGCTCAGGAGCTCAATAATTTGCCGGGGCTGGCCTTCAATTTGTGATCTTCCTAAGTCAGCATCATGAGTTACTGGGATTACAGGTGTCCCTGTGCCCAGCTCCTTGAAACAATTCTGCTCTCTTTGAGTGATTCTGTGACCTCCCTACCCCCCAAAAAATCTCCTAGTTATTCTACATTACAGCATCTGCTTTTTCCCTTGAAGCACATATTGAATGTATAATTAAGGCAGGAACACATTTGTCTTCTTCCCTAGGGAGCTCCCTGTACCCAGGACATCTAAGTAGATGCTTATTGTACCATACTATCTTGTTTGTGACCATTCAAATACATGTTTGACTGAGGCACTGGTCTTTGAGGCTATCTACTTGATACACTTAGTGTCTCTTTGTAGAGACACTTAGTGTAGACACTTTGCCTGTCTCCCCCTGAAATGGAAGCTCCTTGAAGAAGGCAGGGGTTTTCGTTCACAGCTCTATCTCTGCGCCTGGCAAATAGTAGTAGATACTCAATAAATATACACTAAACATTGAAACTGGAGGAAAGTGGCCAGGTCCTCTCTGTTCTCAGCACCCACCAAAACCCAAAACCAGGGGGACTATCAGTGAATATTGGCTGAATGAACAGGTCTGTGCTAAGAACACATGTACTGAGGCTGGAGCGGTGGCTCAGCAGTAGAGCTCTTGCATGCCATGTGCAAGGATAGGACCCGGGTTTGATCCCCAGCACCACATACCCAACCAAGTGGAAGAAAAACAAAGAAACAAAGATGAAAAGATAAAATTAATTTTCTCACTCTCTTTCAAAAAAAAATACATCTACTGACAATGACTGGACCCCTGGCTTTGGACAAGGACCTCCAGTGTAGAGATTATCTGTGTCTAACGAGCATATGCAGACACATGCACCATTGCTTTAGACTTAGACCCAAATTCTCCTGACTGCTGAAGAATGAAGAGGTAAAGAAGTCTCACGTGGGCTGGAGCGGTGGCTCAGCGAGAGAGCGCTTGTCTGATATGCTCAAGGACCCAGGATCGATCCCCAGCACCACATTCACAACTAAGTGGAGGAAAAACAAAACCAGATGAAAAAAATAAATAAATAAAATTAATTCTCTCCAAAAAAAAAAAAAAAAAAAAGTCTCACCTCACAGCCATCTGGTGGCCACCTGGCAAACTGCAGTATTGTCAGCTGTAGTCTTCTGGGAATGAGGATGCCATCTAAGCTAGCATGGAAGCACCCTGGGCTTGGTTACAGGTGGACCTGGCTTCAGATCCCTCTGCCATTTGCTGTGTGATCAAGGGCAAGTCCCTTGGCTTCTATGAAGACATAGCTCCTTACCTTTGCAGGGTTGTTGTAAGCACTGGGCTCTGATCTGGCACCTGCTAGGTGGGAAGGAAGTGAGGAGGTAGGGGCAGAGGGCATGAGGAGGGGGTGCCACTCCCTCTAGAGAGCAGGTCTTTGGGGAAAGATCTGCTGGGCAGTGATGGCCTCAATTGTCCTGTTGGCAGGAGCAGTTTTGGTGCAGGAGAGAGCATACACATGATAGTTAGCCACAGGTCAATCTGTTGGGTCTCTGGGTTAGAAAATCACTGCACTCTTTCCTCCCTAGCTGTGAACTTTGTATTTGGTGGTGGCAACACAACTGTCTAGGGCACCATTTATGATTCTTTGGATTCTGTAAAGCAAGATGAATCCTAACAGATTCGCAAGACATACCCTTATGAGAAGAAAATGATCCCAAGAAAATGGATAGAGGATCATGGGAACAGAATGAAGACAGTCACGGGACCCAAAAGCCCAAGGTTGGAGCTGGGAAGTGGGAAGGAAGATTCTGCAGTGACTCTGTCTGCAGCGATGGTACAGTTTTCACCAGAGGATCAATGAACTATGAAAACTGTCATTCAGAAGAGCAGAAGAGAGTCTCTCATATGCCACTTTCTTGCCAACTTCCCAGCACCCTTCATGCTTCTCTGAGACCAGAGCTCTGTTGGGACCCAGCTCAGATGGGGGAGAAGATGGATACCTGAGTCTTGTGTTGCTGACGCCTTTGTCCCCTCTCTTGGACACCTGCAACATGCATCTTGCTATGTTCACTGCGTTTCCCTTCTCTTTCTCTAGCTGCTCCTGTTTAATTTAACCTAGTCAACAAATGCATATTGAACACCTACTACATGTCAGGCCCTGCTCTCCAGCAGAAAAGAGGACACAGACATTGCTCTGTCACGGAGCTTGTCCTGGAGCAGGACTGACACATAGTAACAAAGAAAGAAAGGAGAATGAATAAATACATGATTTTAGGCAGACTGCATGGTAAATAAATAAAGAAGGGGAGGAGAGAAGTAATCTGGGACAGAAGTCAGGGAAACTTATTTTGGAAGAAGTGGCTTCAAAGTAGTGATCTGGAGGAAGCCAAGGGGCAATAGCAAAGGCCCAGGAGCAGGAAGACCCTCATCCACTGTCCAGGCCTTCAAAGGCAGGGCTCCCTGAGGCCCCTCACTCTCCACTCCCTGCCCTGGCTGGTGCTGTCTCCCCAAGACCCTCAGTTACCCCCTACACACTTATGCCTCCCTGATGACCTCCAGTGGCCAGATATACTATTGACAGCCAATACATAGCCAGCGCTGATAATGTGCAGGACCCCTCTCAATAATCCTAGGAAGTGGGCACTAATATTATTCCCATTTTGTAGGAAAGAAAACAGGCACAGAGATTCTGAGAAACTCCTCAAAGTCACACAGCTAAGAAATAGAGGGATTTGAATCTAGTCTACTCCTGACTACTTCCACTCACTGAGCACCCAAATTCACCATGTACAGCCTGAAATGCATCATCCTCCCCAACCAACCCCTGTCCTCTCCTTGCTCTCTGTTCCCTGCCTCTTTGGTCTTTCCCTGCCCCACACCCAAACCCAAACCTTCCCCAGGGGACCTTGACTGTGGAAGCTACTGTGGCCAGGTTGGGGACAGGAGTCAGGTAGGGCCTAGGCTCTGGGTCCCATCGGTCTCTTCCCCCAGTCTCCTCCTGATAGTCCTAGATGAGTAGGGACAGTTCACCCCAGGACGACTGCATTGCTCACATCTGGAGAAATCTGCTGTGGTTATTTACAGGGATTCAAGGTTTAAGGGCAGGCAGGGTTAGGAAAGGTAGAGCTCCTTCTCCAAGCCCAATCCCAACAGGGTGCCTAAAAAGGGAGGCTGAGAAGGCCCTGCCCAGAAGACTGAGCTGCTAGGTTTTCTGCTTCCAAGTTCTTCCCGGCTTCCCATCCCCTGCTGTTTCAGGGAAGTGCTCCCCCTCCTGCTGGCTTTCCAGATCCTTGAATAAATAATTCAGGTTTTTAAATCTTGCCAGGCTCACTCTCCTATACTGTGAGGGCGCTATTGGACTGACGCGAGTGATGTCACCCAGTTCCTTATTCCAGCCCCAACATCACGGGACCTGTCCTGGCAGCAACTTACTTGCCCTGTCACTGTCAGTCCTTGTACCCTGTTCCCCTCATCTTGGGGCCCACCCACCATAGCCACCTGCTGTCTTCATTCCAAGACCCTATGACCCTCCTCATTTAGCTTTATCACCTCAATACCTCAGTACTGGACAGGGTCATGGTGACCTGATGTTTGTTCACCTGGATACCCCATCTTCCTTTGTCATCACCTCTGCCACCTCGAAATTCCTGAACTCCTTCATGCTGTAAAGTCACCCTGACACTGTTATGGTTGCTCTGGGGATTCTACCCTCTACCGTCTGCCACCATCCCCCAAGATCCTGTCACCATGCTCATATCGTCACTGCCACTCGCCCCCCTGCTTCCTCGTGCTCCTGTCACCGTCACCTTAGGGCCCATTGTCAGCAATCCAGTCATCCTCACAGGGGGCCGCCCTTTCAGCATCATCACTGGGTTTCCATCACCTGGATTCTGTAATCTTGTTCCTGTCGCCTAAGGGTCCCCATCACCCACAGCCTATCCTGGTCCCCTTTCCGCTACCCTGCTATATTCCCTCCAGGCTCCCTGAGACTTCTGCAAGGATCTCCAGCAGAGTCCCGGAAACCCCCGGCCCGCAGAGGGCGCCGCGTCAAGGACAGCGCGGGCCGCTTCGGGAGGGGGCGGGGCCGCGGCCACGGTTGCTTTTTATGAATGGGGGAGCGGGCGGTGCGAGACCTCATTACTATGCCGCGCAACCCGCGCTGCGCTCCAGCGCGCCGCGCCTATTGGCCGATTGAGCCGCTGACGTCACTGAGCCGGTGGCCGGGGGCGGGGCGGGGTGACTCACGCCGCTTCTCCCGCGGCCGCGGGGGCTTCTCGGGGTCCGCGCACACCTTGCGCTGCCAGGACCCAAGCGGAACCTCCCCGCGGCCCGGCCGCGCCCTGTACTGAGCGGTGAGTAGTGGGCCCTGCCGCAGGCACCAGGCGTCCTGGAGGGCACTCAGGATGCTGGGACTCTGGGCGGGCCGAAGGCGCTCCGAGGCTGCCCCGGGTCGGAGGTCGAGGCTGGGATTCTGGGTTAGCAGATTCTGGGTCAGCAGGCGGGGTCCCAAGTGTTCGGGTGTTGGAGCGATAGTTGGGTGACCCGGTGAAGGAGGAGCATTCCTGCAGGGACCCCACGCTCAGGAGGTTCGGACGGTCATCAGAGGTTGGGCGGGCAGGAGACGTCTGGGGGCAGGGACACAGGCGTCTGAGCAGTGGAAGGTGTCTGATTTAGGGATCAAGATATTCGGACAGGAGGCGGAGTCAGGCCCGTGATCCAGGTGTCCGGGCAGAAGGAGGGGTCAAACTCAGGGATCCAGACTTCCAGCGGGGGATGTCTTACAGAGACCCAGGGGTTCAGACAGAAAGAGTCAGTCCTGGGAAAGAAGTGTGTGAGAGGATGCGGAGTAGGGGGCTGCGTTCCCAGGTGCTGTTACCCTAGCAATGTCAGGTGGGGGCTGGCAGGAGCTTCACGCGCTTTCCCTGGGGGCGGAGCCTAGGGCGGGCAGTGCTGAGAATCGTGAGGGGTCTGGGAGCCTCAGAAACCGAGTCATCCTGTGATGGGAGGAGGCAGAGCTTCCCTCAGACTGAAGATGCTTCCCTTCCCTGATCTTGATCCTGTAGTCCCCCACTCACCTATGATGATAGCCTTTCATCTGGTTCTCTGATTACACACGTGGGAAAAAGAGGCCTGCAGGACCCAGAGGATTGGAAGGAAGGGTTAGAGACACAGGACAGGGATCCCCAGAAAAGACCCTTGTTTAAAGGTCTGGAGGCATTAGAGAGGACACAGTTATCCTGGGAGGAGTCACAGGACATGAATAGGGGGAAAAGGCATGAGGGAAGCACCACATATCCTGAGGGGCACCACATATCCTGAGGGTCACCTCACCCCCTCCTGTCAGCACCCAGCCCTGCCAGCATCTCACAGGGCCTTTTTCCTACAGGTACCATGACGTGGGGTGCAGGCAGTCCCATGGCCTGGCTCTCAGCTGGCCCAGGCAACGTGAACGTGAGCAGCATGGGGCCAGCAGAAGGGCCCACAGGCCCAGCTGCACCACTGCCCTCACCCAAGGCCTGGGATGTGGTGCTGTGCATCTCAGGCACCCTGGTGTCCTGCGAGAACGCTCTGGTGGTGGCCATCATCGCGGGCACTCCTGCCTTCCGTGCCCCCATGTTCCTGCTGGTGGGCAGCCTGGCTGTAGCAGACCTGCTGGCAGGCCTGGGCCTGGTTCTGCACTTCGCTGCCGTCTTCTGCATAGGCTCGGCGGAGATGAGCCTGGTGCTGGTTGGCGTGCTGGCAATGGCCTTTACAGCCAGCATTGGCAGTCTACTGGCCATCACTGTCGACCGCTACCTTTCCCTGTACAATGCCCTCACTTACTACTCGGAGACAACAGTGACTCGGACCTATGTAATGCTGGCCCTAGTGTGGGGGGGTGCCCTGGGCCTGGGGCTGCTGCCTGTGCTGGCCTGGAACTGCCTGGACGGCCTGGTCACGTGTGGTGTGGTATATCCACTCTCCAAGAACCATCTGGTGGTCCTGGCCATTGCCTTCTTCATGGTATTTGGCATCATGCTGCAGCTCTATGCCCAGATCTGTCGCATCGTCTGCCGCCATGCCCAGCAGATCGCCCTTCAGCGGCACCTGCTGCCTGCCTCCCACTATGTGGCTACCCGCAAGGGCATCGCCACACTGGCCGTGGTGCTCGGTGCCTTTGCTGCCTGCTGGTTGCCCTTCACTGTCTACTGCCTGCTGGGTGATGCCCATTCCCCACCCCTCTATACCTATCTCACCCTGCTCCCCGCCACCTACAACTCCATGATCAACCCCATTATTTACGCCTTCCGCAACCAGGATGTGCAGAAGGTGCTTTGGGCCATTTGCTGCTGTTCTTCTTCCAAGATCCCCTTCCGATCCCGCTCCCCCAGTGATGTCTAGTTACATCCTTGGTGACCCCTGCAGCCCTGATCACAACAAAATACCAGAATGTTAGATCCTCCAGGGCTTTGTTCCAAACCCCCAGCTCTACACCCCCAGACCCAGCTGGTTCTGGAGTTCTAGGACATTGGGTGTTTCAGGATGCTGTTCAAGATGCCTGCAGGGGCCCAGCTGGCTCCATGGTTCTAGAATGTTCAAGGTGGTCAGGGTTCCACTCAGAAATGTCCCTTGACCAGCTGGCTGGCAGTTACAGAACGCTGGGAGTTTTACAGTGCCATTCCAAGCCCTTGATCTTGCCCTACCCCTGAACTTGTCCTTAGCCATGTCACTTTACTTTTGAATTTCTGAGCTCAAGAGTCAGAGAGGTTAGTCACTTAGTTGCCTAGATAGGAGAAAGATCTATCTATCTATCTATATATATATATTGCACATACAAAGAAAGTATATTATTTATTTATTTATTTATTTATTTATTTATTTATTTATTTATAAGTTTATTTATGGGTGATAAGGGGAAAAAAGAGACCCATACCTTGAAATCTAGGCCATACCAGGGTATCCCTAAGCCCCACATCCCCATTTCTGACCTCAGTTCCTAGAGGGGGAAATGGAGAAAGAGAAACCACATATTTTGTTATTATTTTTGCTTATTTTTTATCGAAGAGATCATAGAAACCAGAGCCTTCTCCCCAGGCCCGCCCCCCTCGGGTTTGCAGGAGGAACACACCAGCCTCTGGTTTTTTATTTTTTTAAGAAGCCATCACCTGAGCAACCGAGAATTCCTCTGCGCTGTGGGCCGGCTTCCCTCTGGTGGCCATTTGGGGGAACTGCAGCCTGGCCAGGCAGCCGGGACCAGAAAACGCAACCCCAATTCTACTACAGCCTGGCATCCAGCGCCACAGCCATGGCCTGGGGACCAGGCGTCAACCCTGAGGTGCCCTAGAGGAGGCGGGGCAAGAGCCAACCCCCCCTCTCTGCCAGCCGGGGTATGGCCCCCAGTGCATTCCTTGCTCCTGTTTCCCCTGACCCAACTCATTAAAAAATAATTTTGTGATAAATATTTCTGTGTGGGTCCGTGTGTGTGTGTGTGTGTGTGTGTGTGTGTGTGAGCGCGTACGTGAGTGCACGCAGGGTGCAGCGTGGAGCCTGAGGAGGGACAGACCAGAATGAGAGGGTCAAGCCAGGCTGGAGGGACCTGAAAGGGTTCTGAAGATGCTTATATCCTGCCCACATGAGCCAGTTTGGGGCTCTGATGTGAATGTGCTCACAGAATATCAGCTTCTTTCGTATTAATGACCCCTTTCTGGGCCAGGGATGTAGTTTAATGGTAGAATATTTGCAAAAAAAAAAAAAAAGCTGCCTTTTTTTTTCAGGGCTGAGGACTGAACTTGGGGCCTTGCACATGCTAGGCAAGCACTCTGCCCCTGAGCTAAATCCCCAACCCTTTTTTTTTCTTCAGAGAGGGACAGTGAGACAATTAATTTTACTTAGCTTTTCATTGCTCCAACACTTTATTTTGTACATGATACTGGGGTTCGAACCTGCGTCCACGCAAATGCCAGGCAAGTGCCATAACCACTGAGCACCACTCCAGCCCCAAAAGCCACCATTTTTTAATGGTGCGTGCTTACTGTATGGGCTAGGCACTCTATGAAAGGTACTGCATGTTACCTCTTTTTTTATTTAAAGAGAGAATCAATTTTATTTAGTTTTCATATGATTTTGGTTGCTCTGATACCTTTATTTCTCCAACACTTCATTATGTGCCTGGTGCTAGGGCTTGAACTCGGGTCCTCGCGCATTCCAGGCAAGGGCCGCAATTGCTGAGCCACTGCTCCAGTCTGTGTGTTACTTCTTTTTTGCCTAACAAGCATCCCCTGGCATAGGAAGTGTTGTCTCCATTTTACAGATGAAGAAACAGAGGCTGAGAGAAGGTTGGTGATTGGCCCGAGATCATATAGCTGGGAAACGGTAGAGTCAGGATTCAAATTGGGAACATATGTTTCCAGAATCTGTGTTCTGTCTCCTAGGCAATGTCCTCTCACTTCCTTCTTTCCTAAGCCTGGGGTTTAGGACATTCTGAACCTTGACTTATATCCTCAGGGACAGTGGCCCACATTTGGGAGATGGTCAGAGAGAGTCTGGTCAGTGTGGAAATGGAAGAAGAGTTTCTTTCCCATGTAAAGGTGAGTGACTATATATACATGCATTTGGGGACCTGAGTTTGGGTGTTTGGGAGTGGAGAGGGGCCCCAGAAAGACTGTTCATCATGTTAGGACAGAAGCAGGTTTGGGTGTGGCTTAATAGGGAGGTCTGAACCAGGTGTGGTGGCACATGCCTGCAATCCCAGTGATTTGGGAGGCTGAAGCAGGAGGATTGCAAGTTCAATGCCAGCCTCAGTAATTTAGCAAGACCCTATCTCAAAATAAAAAAATAAAAAGGGTTGGAGATGTGGCTCAGTGGTTAAGCACCCCTGGGTTCATTGGGTTCGGTCCCCAGTACCAAAAAAAAAAAAAAAGGAGTTCTTACTACCTCACCTCCCAGCCTCCAGACCCTGGTGGGGACCTAGGAGCATTTCTGGCCTATCCCACCATCACATAGACAAGGAAGCTGAGACTCAAAGAAGAGCAGCTATTTGCTCAAACTCATCCAGCTGTGCCAGGCCAGGATAATACCGGTCTTTCTACCTTTCCCTGGCTACAGATCTTTTGCCTGGTGTTCAAGACCCCTCCCCCACAGTGGCTGTAGGAGTCAAGGTAGTACACGCCAACAGGCCCACGCACAAAATGGAGGCCCCACCAGGGCCCTGGGAAGAGACCTGTCCATACACACTCCCCAAGTGCCTCCCCCAGGCAAACTTGGAGGCAAACATTTCATACACCACCACGCTGGCTCCCTTAGATGGGTGCCATTGCTGTCATTATAGAGCTCAGTGTCTAGTGGGGGTGGGGGTACAGATAGCAATAAACAGAAAAGGTTTTCAAAAACCATAATGTTGGGAGCTGGGTGCAGTGGCACAGGCCTCTAATCCCAGCAACTTGGGAGACTGAGGCAGGTGGATCACAAGTTTGAGGACAGCTTCAGAAATGTGGCAAGATACTATCTCAAAATAGAAACTAACTAAATAGGGGCTGGAGCAGTGGCTCGGTGGTTAAGGTGCTTGCCTGGCATATGTGAGGATGCAGGTTCAAACCCCAGCACTGCATACACAACTGAGTGTTGGAGCAACAAAGGCCACATGAAAAACTAAAGTTGATTCTCTTTCTCACTGTCCTTCTCTCTCAAAAAAAAAGAAGGACTGGGGATATAGCTCAGTGGTAAAACATCCCTAGATTTAATCCCCGGTATATTAAACAAAGTAACAATGATAAATCTTCAGAGAAAAGCAAAGAAGGGAATAAAGAACGTAAGAGCCTTTAGATGAAGGTGCCCGAGAGAAAGGCCCCTGAAGGTGATGCCGAAATCACAGGCAGGGTTTGAGTTGGATTTGAACCCAGTTGCTCTGTCTCCAAATCCGTTTCTTTCCTGGTTGGGGGCGTACTTGTCAGAAACAGGAGGCCAGGAACCTGGGACAAAGGTGGCCTGAGCCCCGGCTGAGGAAAGCTGGGGTCTACAGGTTATGTACAGAGCTTTGGAGGGGCGATGTAGGGAAGTCGCCTCGCTGCCTCCCCATGCTCCTGAGAAGCCACAAGGAGGGGCCCTGTGTCCATTCCAGCTGGATGTGGCTTGGCCCTTTGTGTCCTCATCCCAGCTTCTGGCTCCAAGGTCCAAAGAAGGAACCTACTGCTTGCCATCCTGGGGGGGTGTCTGCTGGCTGCATGGCAAGGGTATTCGCCTTGTCTGGGTGGGGTGGTTATGCTGTGGGTCTGAGGCATTTGGGGGAGCCTGAACGTGTGGAGTGCTGACTGGGTTTCCCTCCCCCCAGGAGTCTGTAGACAGCTCCAGTCCTACATGTACCCCTGTGCATGCCTCCTACTGGAAGCCCCCTTGGTTGAGCCCGGTGGTGGCTGTGGAGATGACTCACTCATACAACACGTCTTACCACAGCTCCCTGACAGTCGTGTGGAGGAAAGCCTCGTCTTCCTTCTCAGAAGGGGCCCCCCGAAGGCAGGGCTGCAGCCCACCTGAAACTGAGGGCCCCTGAGACAAGAGACATTTCTGTTCCTTCAAAGTGAAGGCTCCTGAAAGCAACTCTTTGTCTCTCCTCAGAACAAGCAGCTCAGGAGTACAAGGTCGCCTCTCCCTCAGACAGGAACTCCTGAGAGCTGGGCCCCATCTCTGCCTTAGGCTGAGAGAGCAGGTCGCGTCTTTTGCACGGGACTGAGAGCCCCAAGGGCAGGACTGAGTCTTCCCTCAGATGGAGCCTTCTGTCTCCTTCAGCCTGACTCTGGTGCTGAGCCCAGGGCTGCTCAGCACAGCATGTGTACCTGCGTGTGTTTAGGGAGGGGCAGGCGAGCCTTGCAGGCTTTCACCTCCTCAAGCTTGGAGAAAGCAAGCTAGACCCCAGGCTGGGGCTGGCCTCCCCTGCTTCTCCCCTCCCCTGCTTCTCCCCTGGTCCTGTGTGTTTGGGGCGGGGGGAGCAGTACTGAGTGCTGAGCTCTTGCTGGGGCCATGACCGCCTCTCCCTGCAATAAGTGAGGAGACAGCAGCTATTAATATAAGATGAGTTCACGGGCTCACAGCTTCTGCAGGCTGGAAATCAGGCTCCCGGGGCCCGGGGGCTGCGGCAAGGCTCGTCTGTCAGATTCCCTCCTGGAGCCTAGAGGCTGCCAGCCCCGCATCCCCCAGCTCCTTCCATGCCGAGAACTCTGAGCATGTGGACACGTGCACAGGGGCATAATGCAGCGGCCAGGTGCCCAGCTGCTCAGAGAACACACACACACACACACAGACATTTGCATCTGTGCAGTAGTGCATCCACACTTGTGCACACAGATCACAGCAACTTTTTTTTTTTTTTAAAGAGAGAGGGACAATGGGAAAGAGGGAAAGACAGAATCAAATTTATTTAGTTTTTCATGTGGCCATCGTTGCTCCACCATTCCATTGTGTACTTGGTGCTGGGGTTCGAACCTGTGTCCGTGCGCATGCCAGGCAAGCACTGGAACCACTGAGCCACCACTCAGCCCTGATCACAGCAACTTTATGTGCATATGTGTGCCTGTGCTCTTGCACGTGTATACACAGACTTACCTTGCACACACCTATGTGCAAGCTAATCCAGACATGCCTGCATACGCAAACCCATCTGCACACCATTGCAACCCATGCACATACCTATACAAACCTGCATGAGTGTACACAGGTGGTATCCATAGTCACGTAAACATAATGGCATGCAAGATCACATTCAAGAACTAGAATGCATATACACACCATCTCACACACACAGTACACACACACACACACACACACATGCTCCCTGCTGGTGTCAGTGCTCAGCAATCAGGAATCCACCTGGTTTCCAGCACCAACAGGCTGTCTTGGCCGCCCCTCCGTCTCTCCCCTTCCCCAGTATTATGACAGGCAGCTCAAGCTGCTGCCAACCCCCATGCCTGCCTTTAGCTTCCCACCCCCTGGGGGTCCCCAGATCTCTGATTAACCCCCTCACTAATTGGCCACCAGCCCCTTGATTTTGCTGCAGGTCTTCCCAGGAGCTGGGAGCAAAAGGCTGCAAATTGGCCAAGCAGAATGGGTCTGGGGAATAGTGAGCATGTGGAGGGTGAGGGTGGGGATGCTGTGAGCTCAGTACCTGGCTGCAGCCAGGCAGGGAATCCTGTATTCCAGGGTTGGAAGCAATATTTACATCATCCTGTCCTGGGAGGGCATTCTTGTGATTCAAGTGTATTGTCACATGAAGCTGTTCCTGCATGCACATCGACACGCTCACTACTCGTGTTTAGGTCTGTTCCACCCCTCTGCATACAAATGCATGTGAACATTTGCTCATGCACAAGTACACTCCATGACCATCATCTGAGTCTGCAAGTAGCTAAGCAAGGGTTTTGTGTGTGTGTGTGTGTGTTGCTTTTGTTTAGTTGTTTTTTTTTTCAGTGCTGGGGATTGAACCTAGGGCCTCACATTGTAGGCAAGTGCTCTACCACTGAGCTACATCCCTAGTTCTACAAGCAAGATCTTACATGCACGTTTAGTCACTTTTCCAATATGCAGACACGTTTACATGTGTACATTCAAAAACACAAAAAAAATATAGGGGCTAGAGCTGTGGCTCAGTGCTAGAGCACATGCTTTTTTTTTCTTTTTTAAGAGAGAGAAGGACAGTGAGAGAATTAATTTTTTTATTGAGTTTTTCACATGGCTTTCATTGCTCTGACACTTAGTTGTGTATGTGGTGCTGGGGTTTGAACCTGTGTACTTGCGCATGCATGGCAAGCACCGTAACTGCTGAGCCACTGCTCCAGTCCTAGGGTACATGCTTAAGCACAGGGGAGACCCTGGTTCAATCCCAACACCAAACAAACGAAATAAGACCAAACAACACACACGCTCCCTTAGACACAGAGTCACATCCACACAGGCTTGCAAACACACTTACATGCTACACATACCTATGAATATCCTAAGCGTGTTTGTAGACATGCACAAACAGCCACAGGCGTGAGTACACACATGGAGTCCAAACATGCATGTACACAGTGGCCACAGGCTAGGGAGAAGCCCCTTTAGCCTGCTTCTGGCTTTGCTCAGACTGGGGGTCCTACTTCCTAAGTGGTAGAACCCATCAGGGTTCCAAGTTGCTTTTTCCCATCCTCTGTGCTGAATGTGTAGGCCTGGGACCTTCTCTGGGCTCTCCCCAAGGCTTCAGGTAGCCACAGGGACTCTGTCAAGGCTCCTAGACCAAAGAGAAAAACCTCTGACTTCAGCCCTTGGAACTCTTGTTCCCTTAACCCAAGCCCACAGGTGTTCTGCTCCCTGGTGCATTGGAAAGAGGGTTTTGATGTCTTCATCTACTTCCAGCTTGCTGTGTGACTGATGGCAAGTTGTTGTGCCATTCTTTGCCTCATTTCTTATCTGTAAAATAAGGAATAAAAGGCTTTGTGTTGGTAATCCCTCCAAAATTGTCCTAAGCAGTCCATGGAGTCATGTTTTTGTTGGACACACATTTGGGAGCAGTGTCAGTCAAAATGGTAAGAGGCCAGAGCAGAGGGGCCACATCCATCATCAAGGTTAAGTCCTTCCTGAACAGGCAAGGAAGCTGAGGCCCAGGGAGGTCACAACCAGCTGGGAGCTAGAAAAGCTGGCCAGTTTGGCTGGTAGTCTGCTGCTCTAGAACACATCTTAGAGCATGAGTGCATGTGTGCTGAGTTTCTCAGGGCAGGGCATGGTGGCTGCCTGCTGACATAGGAGGTTGTTTATGCAGACCCCTTGCCCAAAGCTTATCCACCCTTACGTGACCCTGGGACAATTTTACCTTGAAAGATTCCTTGGGATGTTAAAGGCTATTTTTATCCTTAAGCTTCAAGAAGCCCCTCTAGACCCACATCCCCTGGGGCTGAGCCTGAACATCTGAAACTGCTCTTGCCCCATGATCTAAGAGGGAGCTGGCTGCCAACCACCCCAAGCCAACCACTTCAGGAAATGGTGCCAGGTTGCCCTGGCTGCTAGGCGGCCAGGAGGGGGCAGTGAGCAACTGGGCAGAGGCAGCAAGTAGGGAGGGTGGCTTGGAAGGACTTTGTGTGAGGTTTGCCTGCAATTATGTATGTTCTGTAACTATATGCTGATGTGTGTCCTTGTTTGCACAAGGGCAGGGATCTGAATACAATGTGTATGCTTATCCCTGGGTCTGGGTCTCGGAGTGTGTAAAAATGTGCAGAGAATGTGTGTGTTCGCTCACGCACTGGGCAGTATGTGTGGGTGAAACCCCAGGCCTTACCTAGGGAGCCCACTTTGCTTTCAGGCAGATGGCGCAGGCTACTTCCCCTCCTATGGTCTAGGATACGTGGGCCCTCAGTCCAACTTGCTTGGCTTCAAAGAGCAAAAATAAACTCTCAGCTGTTATTTGACTAGTAAACCTGGGCACCAGAGATGACGCCGGTAACCGAAACCTTACACACGCCCCTCGTACACTAAGACTGATACTGGGTGGATGCGAAGCTGTTGAAATTGTATGGTGGATGGAGCGTGGGCTCCATGTGTGATCTTAGGCAACTTACTGCCTCTGTTTTACTGGGTTTTTTTCTCTCTTCTTCCGTTTTACTCTTGTGTAAAATGGCAGACCCCCACTTCTAAAGATTGCAACTCTGCATATGCAGTCTTTGGCAGGTAGTGGGCGCTCGGTAAGTGCTCATCCTTTTCAGGATTATTCCAGAGGTGAACAGACTTGCACAGGGTCATGGCTCCCAAGTGGCAGAGCCAGAATTCAAGCTCAGGCTGCTTCTTCCCAGAACCACATTCCTTCCCTCCAATTCCCTAGCAAGGGCGGCTCCCAACACCACCATTTTGTCTTCTGCCAGGGCGGGCGTCTGGCTGCCTGTCAGTCACTGGCCTCGGGCAGCCAAGTGCTGACTAAACACAGGCCTGAGCAGGAGGGTGGAGCGGAGGGGCTCCGCTGGGCGAGCCGGCTGCCGCCCCCTCCCCTACATCCCCACCTCCAGCGATGAGCTCAGAGCGGCTGGCGCAGCAGTTGCTGACAATTCAAAACTTCTGCCCCCTCTCCTGGGACACCAGTGGGTGACTCTCTCCTTCTACCAGCAGGCGTGACCAGCAGTCACCAACTCTGCTCCCGCCCTTCTCCTGGGGGCCACCCCACTGCGTCTGCTGGCCCCGGAACTGGGTGTCTGCTCATAAATTACCCCCAGGGACAGCTACCCGCAGCAGCTGCACTCTGAACAACCGTTGCTTCCTGGGTAGGTCATTTTTTTGGGTCAGAATATAAACCCAGCCCCTTTCTCTTCCCCAGGCAGGAGAGGGGGCTGCAGCAGCCTAAACCTTTTATCGGATTCTATTGTAAATCGTTCTATTTAAGGTAAGTTGCTCGGGTCTGGGAAGCAGACAAGATGCCGGCCAGATGTTGGGAGGCAGCATCAGCATTCAGGCTGTGCTCCTCTCGTGCCTGGTGGAAGGAGCTGTCAGCAGTCAGACTCTGGCAAACCCCCCTCCTCATGGGAAAAGGGGTCTGGGGGTCTGCACTGCTGGTCCCCCAACTTCACCCAGAGACCTCCTACCCTTTAAACCCACCCAGGCTGAACCCTTCCAGAGCTGTCACCGCCTGTGGCTATCAGTGTTGCCCCTTCTGATTTCTTCTCTCACCACACACACACACACACTCACACACACACACACACACACACACACTTTTAAGAACTGGCTAAGTGACTACAAAGACTTTATCAAATTACTGAAAATACTGGCATTTAAGTATTCATGTGTATACATATAAGTTACATGGAACCTTCAGATCATGGGGATTCATATGTACACACATGAGCCTGGCAGGAAAACAAATGAGACCAGGCTTGGAGCTGCAGGGATTTAAACAATTGGATGTCATTTTAGGGCTTGAGAAGAACAGAGCAGAGGAAGAAAGGGTCACTTTAGGGGCTTAACTTAACCCCACTGCTTGGATCTCCAACTGAAGACCCCCTGTCCCACCCTCACGATAAAGGGGACTATTTTCAGACTGCTTCCCCACTCTATTTGTTCACTCCCTAAAATCTCCATGTGGCAAACATACCCAAGAACCCACTGGAATATGTCCTTATAAATATATTTATATCAGAGAAAACAAGGCACTTTGGGAGCATTACAGCTTATTCTCCTACACGTACATCATTCTAGACAGAAAGTAAAAATTGGTTAGTTTCTCAAGTGAATTAACTGAATGAAGTTAATACAGTAACAGAATTGTTCCCTTGCCCTCACCGAGGCACTGTAAAGTGAATGTGGCAGGAGGCACAGAGGCACTTTTCTGTGGGACACCTGGTCCCAAATCATCTGGACTGTGGCCAGCTGGACCCTGGCAGAGCTCAAAGCCTGATGCCCCCCCAGGAAGGCTGACTTTTCTCCTGAGCAGAAGCACCTGGCCCTGGTACACTGCCTCCCTCCCCAGGCCCTGAGGTCAGGTAAGGGGCTGCAGAGGGAGGCAGTCCTAGAGCAGAGTGGGGACATGGTGGGAATGCATAAGCAGGGTCACCAAAGCCACAGAGACCTCAATCTGTCCAAGCTGGCGCTGCAGAGTCAGAGGATCGGCGCCACGGGAAGAGATTTCACATTAGCCCTGACAACACTGCCTCGGCTCTGCGGTGACATTGGCCAGGGTCGTTTCTGAGGGCGCTCAAGCTTCCACTGGAGGCAAGTTGGAGCTTGGGCCAGCTGCTCTGAGCTTCCAAGGGATCAACTCCCCACCCCCAACCCCCGCCTGCCTGCTCCTTTGGAATGAAATCATCTCACAAGTCTCACAAGTCACTTCTGACACTGCTGACTGGAAGCTGGGCCCCTGGGCCCCAGGAATGGGGGCAAGTCCCCTGGGCTGGGCTGGGCAGACCAGGAAGGAAGATGGCTCCTTGGCTTTGGTGCTTAAGGGTCCTTATAGGCCATTGTTCATACTCTTACCAGCCTTGGCCTGGTTTAAATAATCACTAAACTTTGTATTCTACAAATTAACAGGATTCCAAAAACAGATCTACCTGTATTGGATCCTTTATCACCTTAAAGGGCTTTGGGTTTCAAGAAGCACATTTTTTTTTGGTGCACATATGCATAAGTAGAGCCCAGAGGGCCTCTCAGCTGACTGGGTCCCCAGCCCCCCCGAGCTGAGGAGGCTTCGCAAGGCCGGCTGCTACAAAGCACTGAGCTTGGCTGCATAGATTTTAATGAGAGCGTCAGGCAGAGCTATGCTGTTGCTCTCCGGGACTTGCAGATCATTACCAAACCAGCTGTAGGATGAGAACACAGCACATCGAAACCCTAGGAGGTCACTGAGCTAATGATCTAATCCTACCTTCCACAGGCAGGGCCCCTCCCCACCTCCTCCTGCCCCCAGCCCTTTCTGCGGTGGACTCTGTCCATTCCAGAAGCCAGGCCAACACCGCCCCCTTCAAGGTCAGAGCAGAATGATAGTGAGTGGCTCTGGCTCCCCCTTTTCCGGAAAGGAGGAGGATGGGGGGGTAATTTACTCACAGCCATTAGGCCCAAACCCTGGCCTGGCCAGGCCCCAGGACTCCTATTTGGGAGAAACACTGTCCTCCGCCTGCCTCTCCAGCCGCTGCTGGGCTGCAGCCGGGGCACCTTCAACAGCCATTTCAGGGTACTGGTGAAAGTACCTTCAGCTTCCAAAGTGCAAGTGGGGGATACAGCTGGGCAGGCCTAGCCTGGTGTGCTCAGCATGGAACTGGGTGCCAAGCCCTGTGCTGGAGATACCCTATCTGGGGAGCAGAAGGGCGCACTCTGGAGTAGTTGCAGCAGGAGAGTCTGCTAGCTCTCGCAGGCTTTTCCCATGTCCCAAGCTCAAGAAGAGAGGCAGAGGGAGGCATTCAGCAAGGGCAGGCGGCAGTGCCCATGATTATACTCTCCTCAAGCCGGAGGGGTTTATAAGGGCTTTGGCAATTACTACAACCATTTGCTGCGCTGGGTAGAGACAGATCCTGTTTCTCTTTGTTTCAGGCTCTGAAAGGCGGAGAAGCCGATTTCAGCATAAGACACTACACAATAGTTGTGGCAGAGGAGAAGAAACCTTGCTGTTGGCCAGAGCTGACCAGTTTTTTCCTGAAAAATAGCACCTGTATATGAGCTCTGGAAAGGGGTGGGGTGGGAGTAGGGGAGTGAACATCAACATGTGCAGTAAGGGGGGACCCTGAGTCCCTCCACCCTTCAGCGCTCTCCATGGCTGTCAGCCCCTGCCCAAGGCAGGTAAAGGGGGTAGCTGCCGCCTGAGGGACTCAAATTTCTACAGCTGGCAGAACCTATGCTTAAATTGGGGAAATAAAAGGGGGAGGAGCTGCAGCAGAACTGAAAACAGCACCTGTCAAAGCTGCCTGCCTTCTTTTCTCCCTACTCTTCCCAGAAGCGCACACATGGTGATAGGGGCAACAAACGGTTACAAGAGAGGCTATAAGGGTCTTAGCAGCACTAACAGGGCTGGCACAGATCCTGAGCCCTCCGACTGGGACCCCTGCCTATGGGGAGGTCTGGAGTAACACAGAGCCAAGACTGCTCTGCCCAGACTCCAGCAGGTGCCCATTATTTGGTCCCAGAAAGCACAGGTGACTTGGAATCAGGATGTCTGGGCTCTTAGTCGTAACTATCCAACTGTGTGACCTTGAGCAAGTCACTTTCCATATCTAGGCCTCTGCATTCTTAAGAGGTAGAACCCAGGGAATTCTACCATCCTTCTACTTGGGCAGTTCCAAGTGTCTAAGCTTTTGCTCCTGACCGTCAGCAGAAGCCCAGATCCCTGCGTGTCAGGGATAGTTTGGTCATGGGTATTAGAGGTTAAAACTGGGCTGTGTGGCCTGAAGGTATCTGAAGGCAAGGGCGAGGAAGGGGCATTTAAAGGAGACCTTACCACCAAACTCAGTAAGAGGGAATCTAGGAGGGAGGCAACAGTCTCAGCCTTCAGAGGCACTGTTTCTGGGAAGAGTGGATGACGCCTCCTTAGTGGTCTGTTACTTCCTGGAATAAAAGGTATCCCAGGCCAAGAGATCATTGAATAAAAGGCAGCTCCACCCTGCCAATTAGGGCAGAGAGCAGGGCAGAGGCATAAGGCAGTCTGGTTTCAGGGGATTCAGCCTGCACTATCCTCTTAAGATACAGGAAAGGGGGCAGCTGTGTCCATACAGGCTGCTCTCACTACTTCAGGACCAGAAATGGTTGGTGTGATTTGAAGTAATAAGGGCCACAGCTGAAAATGCCTCCTGGAGAGGGTACCATCTCCAATTGAAATCCAATCAAAGGAATCTTCTTTGGGGGTTTCCCTTCCTTTCAATATGCAACAGTCACTTGAAGGAACATCTCATCTCAGCTATGAAAACTCAGGAGCCCATGGGCTTGAGGAAATACATGTTGATTTGGAGGAAGCACTTCGATATATCTTTGGTTGCTTCAAGGAAGCCTTTGGCCCTTGAAGTTCTTTTCCTCCCCGCTTATGTGGGACTGTTGGGGTAGGCATCAAAAAAGGAAGGTAGCAAGGAAAGAAAAGGAGGTGGACTGCAGGAAGACAGGGCTAATCCGACCAGTCGTCCTCATCAAACTCAGAGGAGTCATCTTCCGAGTCGCTGTACTCAACAGCAATACGACGTGACAGAATGGTGGCCACGTCGTTGCCCACAACATCACGCTTCTCTTGCTCCCGTTGCTCCTCAACCCTGCGCAGCTGAAAGCCTGGTGACAGAAAGGGAGTGGGGTTAAGAATGCATATCCCAGGGGCTGGGCCCATAGTTTAGTAGTAAAGTGCCTGCCTAGCATGTGTGAGGCTCCAGGTTCAATCCTCAGCGCTGCATGAAAATAAATAACAAAAAAAAAAAAAAAAAAAAAAAAAAAAAAAAAAAAAAAGAATGCATACCCCAGGTTGGGGGATGTAGCTCAGCGATAGAGCACTTGCCTAGCATGTACAAGGTCCTGGGTTTGATCTCAGCACTGGGGTGTGTGTGCGATCCCTACCCTTAAAAACCATCCAGCACTGAAAAAGGCAGAGTGTCCACTGATGGTGGAAAGATTGGAAAGAATCAAGAAAAATAAGGGAAAGGTTAGCAGAAAGAGAAGGAAAAATGGGTTTTAAGAAATCAGCATTCTGGGGGCTGGAGCAGTGGCTCAGTGGTAATGGCTCTTGCCTGGCATGTGCAAGTATGGGAGTTCAAACCCCAGCACCCATGTACACAATACATGGCAACAAGGGCCATGTGAAAAACTCAATAAAAATCGACTCTCCCTTTCTCTCCCTCTCTCTCTCACTGCCTTTCTCTCTTAAAAAAAAAAAAAGAAAAAAGAAAAAAGAAATCAGCATTCTGGGCTGGAGTGATGGCTCAGTGGTTACGGTGCTTGCCTGGCATGCACAAGGACCCAAGTTTGAACCCCAGCACCATGTACACAATGAAGTGTCAAAAGCAACAAAAGCCATGTGAAAAACTAAATAATATTCTCTTTCTCTCACTATCCCTCTTTCTCTTTAAACAAAAACAAAACCCCAGCATTCTTCTAAAAAAAGAAAAGAAGAAGAAATTGCTGTTCTGGCGCAGCTTTGGACTATCTCTTCTAGACCAGAATTCCCTTGAGAATCAAAAAACAGAACCAACCATTCCAACCCCTTGGGACCAGATCTGGCCTCTGGCAGAGAATGAATACTCCAGGTAGGTGAGATGACAGGCAGAGGAGCAGTGGGAGATAAAGGAAAGAAAGAGGAGAAAAGATAGAAGGGGACAGAAGGAAAGGGGATAAGTAGAAATGGGAGAAAAAGGAGAAAAGAGGGCAGAGGGAAGAAGATACAAAAGAGCAGTGGAGAAGGACAAGGAGTATAGCTGAAGAGAAACCTGCTATGACTATGATTCTTGTTTTTCCTTTTTTTAAGTCACTGGATTACAGGTGTGCACCACCATGCCAGGCAAAGCATTCATTTTTAATAAGTTCCAATATCCCAGGTTAAGAATTCATTTTTGTTCTTTTTTAAAGAGAGAAAGAGAGAGAGATAGGGAATCAACTTTAGTTTTTCATCTGGCCTTTGTTTCTCTGACACTCAGTTGTGTATGTGATGCTGGGGTTTGAACCAGGGTCCTCACACATGCCAGGCAAGTGCTCCAAGAGCTGAGCCACTGCTCCAGCCCCAAGAATTCTTTACTTTAGACTAATATGGAAAGAAACCTTTAGCTCATATTTTTAGGGTGAAGTCTTTTTCAAGTCTGCTAAAGCTTGAGGTCCCAATCTCTCCATACTCAATGAACGCCATTCCCTGGAAAAGGCAGAGGCCTTCTCCTCCACCCCTCTAATCAGTCATTTCTGCTTCAGAAAGACAAGGCTCCATGGATCCAGACCCACCACTGGGATTTACCTTGACGGATGGCAGAAAGAAGGTCACTACGGGCATCACTCACAGCAGGCAAGGAGGACTTGGGCTTGGTGGCATCAGAAAGCAGTGGTGGTGGTGCAGCAGGCTGGCCATCCCCACCACTAAAGGGGAGAGGTGGAGGTCCTGGAGGGGGAGGGGGTGGGGGAGGAGGAGGGGCACCTCCTGCTGGTTGGGACAAGGGAGGTGGTGGCAGAATTGGGTAGTCAGCTGCAGGTGGCAGGGGAGGAGGTGGAGGGGCAGCAAAATCAGGGTGAGGTGGAAAAGATGGCGGTGAAGGTGGTGGAGGGGTCCCCGGAGACCCAAATCCTATAGGTGGTGGTGGAGGTGGGATGCCCATTGGAGGTGGAGGTGGAGGGGCAGGTGGTGGAGCAAACCCAGGTTTGGGGCCTGGTGGAGAGCCCAGAGGAGGAGCTGGGGGTGGATGACTTGGGCTGACCATGCTGGATCTTTTAGGTCCAGCCAAGCCAGATCCTCTTTGGTTATCTGCTGGGTAGCTACAAGGCAAAAAAAAAAAAAAAAAAAAAAAAAAAAGAGAGAGAGAGAGAGAAAGAGATCACCATCACTCTCAAGATGCAAACACCCACCTAAAGGTAGGCCTATAACTTAACGGTCCTTTTGGCTGGCTATGACATTTCACCTTGGCTCAAACAAAAAAAAAATACCTGGGAATGGTCAGAACAGACAAACAAGGAAATAGGCAGCCTTCTAAAGTAATGAGAAGATTATACTCCCAGCAGAGGAGTATAATCAGAAATCCACCTGAAAAAAAGTAGACTTGGGACTCCCTATCAGGTTAATGGCTGGCTGAGACATCTTAGGTTCCCCTTAGGTCTCCAGAGGAAGCTACTCTCCTAGATGAAAGTCCTACGGGTGGCTGTCAGTTTTAAGTCTGGAACCAAGACTAAGAATGCATACAAGAAACAACTGGAATGAAAATTCAACCACTACCCTCCTACTGGGCTGTTACTCCAGCTATTAACATTCACCACATCTGGTGAAGGAAGGAAACCACTCTGAGCTGACCAAACCTGAGTGGTGTATAGATTTAGGTATAGTGCATCTTCACTTGAGAGAATGAGTTTCCATATGAGGATCTGAGAGAGAGGAAATGCACATGCCACCAACTCTTGACCCAGGTTTGAAAGAAGATTAAGCCTCCACTTCTCCTGGGATCAGATTTGCGTAGCTACAGCCACAAGGTCTCAGGCCACGTGTGAGGCTGAGAGCTTTCTTTTTTGCATCTGCCCTGAACTAATAGCTATTCCTTTGAAAAGCATCCATCTTGGAATTTTCCATGGACCTTCGATCCTTAGCTGCATTTGACAGGGTAACCAGCAGGAAGTGATTTGGGAGGCAGGAGATTTGGGATTAGTGGTTTCAAGGGCCAAGAAGTATGGGGGAGAGAAAAAAGGTGAAACAGTGCTTTAGTTCTCCATCTGAGGAGGCCTCAACATATTCAGTCACTAATTAAACAGTGTCCAAGTAGTAAAGTGTACCTTTCAAAGCTCTCATTTGCCAGGCATCAGGAAGAGAGAAAGTAACTGTGAGAAAACAATGCAAACCAAATGGTTCTCAGGCTTCTTTTCAGCTATTACAAGCAATCTCTTCTTCCATACACCTCTGCTAGGGACACTGACAAATAGCAAAATGGACAGATTCTAAGTTGCACTCCCTTTTCCCTTGATTTCATTCTTTCTGGAGAGATTAAATGAAATGAACCAGAAGCAGAGGAGAGGGAGGGAACTACCTGCAAGGTTCCTAGATCCTGGACAAAGTGTTTGCTAACTATTTTATGGCCAGCAGATTGTAACATGACATTTCATACTGAATTAAAGCTAAGTGAAAAAACGAGAGAAGTCAGTGACTTCTATTTGTTCAGGTATAGGCAGAATGTTGAGTAGTTAAGAATACAATCTTGGGAATTAAAGTGGCCGATTGTGGCTCTGTCTCTTTCTGACTGTGTAACAGGTAAATTCATTCACCCCTCCATGTCTCACATGGGGGAAAAGAGTACCTATTTCAAAAGGACTTCTGTGGGGATTAAGCAACATGAATGACGTGTGGCACACTGCAAACACCTGATAAATGCTAACTACTTCTATTATACAGACGGGCTTGCCTGCAGTTATTTTAGTGGTCCTGGCCTAGATTTTGAACTCTTATTTTGTTCTTGGACATTTAACCACTCAGAATGGAGGGGAAGGGTTGCAGTATTTACCTGAATTCTGCCGGTGGGGGAGGCAAGTTATCCTCAGAGAAAGAAGGCGAAGGCGAAGAAGCAGAGTCTGACTGTGGTGGTGGTGGATAGCTGCCTACATCCACATTTTCAATAGAGCCAATGCTGCCATTCTGGTACACCAAGTTGGGTGAATACCTGACAATGAATCCAATGCCAAAAACTGTCATTTAAAGAGTCTGAGTGATATTTTCTTTTCCTCTTAAAAGATTTCACAAAATTTGACACAAAAGTTATTATGGAGAAATAAGTAGATTTTCCATTATGCCGAAACTTTATTTAAGGACTATATATTGTACTGTTATGTATATCCCAGACATTTCTTCTGGATTGTTTGTAATACTGAGATTCAACCCAGATTATCAAAACCCTGCTGTTCCTTTCCCAGTGCCAGCCTTGTCAAACCCCATTCTTTTAAATTCTCTTCCAGGGGCTGGAGCGGTGGCTCAGTGGTTTTGGTGCTTGAGGATCCTGGTTCAAACCCCAGCACCACATACACAACCGAGTGTTGGAGCAACTAAGGCCATGTGAAAAACTAAATAAAGTTGTTTCTCTCTTTCTCTGTCTCTCTCACTGTCCCTCTCTCTTTTAATAAATAAATAAATAAATAAATAAATAAATAAATTCTCTTCCAAATGTTAGGTGCAGCTATACCTGAATCCCAAAGGCTGTCTTGTGCAATGGGTGAAGCCAAGCCCTATAGGCCAGTGAGCTACAAACATGTGACTGGCACGCAGCCTGATTTTGAGGTCAGCAAGCCTCTAGAGTACTCAAAGGCCAAGGAGGCATTTGATTGCAAAATCAAGCCAAGGCTGAATGCAGGTTGCTGAGTGGTAGTAAATGTGGTCTCTCTGCCAGGTCTCTTATCAAACAAAATGAGCTGCCAATTAAAAGTAGGGTGTTAGGGCTTGCCTCATGAAAACCTGTCCCTAACAGCACTGGGCCTTGGGTAAATTTGCTCTGGGTGAACAACATCAAAACTTCAAACAAGCATAAATGCACCAAGCAATAAGCTTCCATATGAGCACAAGCATACCAAGCATCAGCTAGCAAAATCTGGCCTGCTCTGCCCACCTCCCCTTTCTTTCCACCACTGTTGGGTTCTACAGAACTCATCAAAAACAGATCCCAGGGAGAACTGATTTGGAGGGAACTAACTGAATCAAATGATACTCTGATGCGGAAAATCCCCAAAGGCTGGAGCCCTATAGGCTTGGCACATCTCTTGATAGGTTCTCCAACAAGCATGTCCAGATAGACTAGTCAGCAGCCCAACCCCAAACCTCCTGGACAGCAAGACAACAGGAGGTAAACTCCTCACCTTCAACAGCCCCATCCCACAAACCCACATAACAGCTGGCATTCTGAGCGTGTAGCCTTCTGGCCTTAAGAGTCATTGAACCTATGATAAATGCTTGTCTGAACAGGATGGGACCACAGGAAAAAATGGTCCCTTTTATTGGAAGGTAAAGGTAATGAAGGAACCCTCAGGGCTGATTTCCCTGTAGAAAGAAAGGTTCATTTTCCCTCTCACCATCTTCATCACTCTTTAAAACAAATCTCTTAATCCAGGAAGAACAAGTGTCAGAAGTGTCAAGGTTTTTAAAAGTCAAGATTTTCATGGAAGAGTTATTCCTAAAAGCAAGAACAACTCAACTCTTTTCTTTTATCATTCTTAGACACCCGGCATGGGCTGGCATGGTTCTCTGACAGCCCGGATGCAATGTATTTAGAGGAAAAACCAGAGCAACATTTATGCCAAATAGTCACAGTGACTTGGCTTTGAATGTCACACAGGTCAGGCACCAGGATAAGCATCCAACCAAATTTTAACACCACTTTCCCCCTTTAAACCTCCAGTGTGATTTGGTATTGGGAAATGGGGTCAGACTGACATCTCCCATTTCTCCACAGAGATATATGGCCTCCACAGTGGCCAAGCAACCTTTCCCACACTGACTCTGAGGTCTGCATTCAATCCCTTGGCCAGCTTCTCTCTGTGGCTGACAAAGGCTGACTGAAAAGTTGCTCTGGTAATGTGCACAATTTCCTTGGCTGGCCTTCCCCACTCACTTGAAATGCTTGACTCTTAGGTATGACCTTCAAATCCATGCTCTGGAGGCAAAGGGCTCCCAAGACCACTTTTTTCCCCCTTCCAATCTTTCCTCTGAGACCCTTAGACATACATACTAGTGTCTGGCAGAGTAAGGGCACTAGAAGCCATGGGCCTTCTTTTCCAGACCACTCCAGTTACCTCATTTAAATTGCTGAGTCTCTTGATTTATTTAGCAAATTTTAATCACCAGATGGATGCACTTAAAAGTAGCTGATTAATAGTGGTATTGATCTAAACCACACAGCCAGATTTCAGGGTGTGTGAAAGGTGTCATACTAGAGCTGTCAGACCCCTTCAAAGAATGCTACTAATAGTACAAAAGCATCACTTACCCAGAAGGCCCCAGCTTTTCTTTGGACTCCACAAATTCTTGTCCCATCTTCATTTTCTCCCACTCTTCCTTACGTGTCTTGATTTTACGTGGGTTTACATTGCCTCGATTTGGATTATCTTTCTTTTCTTTCTATAATGAAAAGGAACAAAAATGTCTTTGGAAAATATTTTCCGAAGTTCTTCATTAAAATTACACCCATCTTCAAGGATACACATTCAAGAGATGATTATAAGAATAGAATTTATAGAATTGCTGGGTTTGCTGAATTAGAGGTCATCTAATTCAAACTACCTTCTAGGCAGAACATTTGCTCAGTGCCATACTTAAACACCTCTTGCAATGGGAAACCTACTACTTCTCTGGGTGACCCTTTCATTTCTTTGAACAGCTCTAATTGTTAGGAAGTTAGTAAATAGTTATTTGCTACTTGCTCTGCCACAAAGGAGTTAAGAGAGATGAGAAGGAATGATAGCTGCAGATATCTGGGACAGATATAAGGGACTAGTTAAAAAACAAAACAAAAACCACTGAAGAATTTTCTAGCCTGTGCAACTGTTCTAGCCTCTGGCATTCTCTTGGGTCTGCTGGCAGCCATGCTAATGGGATTGTGAGGTCAAAACGGGTAGATCACACACATAGCACCAGGAGCCTAGGAGAAGGGGGCACATCTACAAACCAGGCATATTCCCTCCCATAACCAACCAGGAGTGAAGGTGTTAAACTACTCCTATTGCAAATCAAACACTGCAGAACCTTGTGCTGATCTCTGAGAAATGAACTGCAAAACTGGCGGGGAATGGACTAGCCTAGCTCAAGTGTCCAACAGAGTCAGGTGCAAATTGCAAGAGAAATAAATGGTGAATAGAAAAGTCAATTTCTAAAACTCAGTCTGAATATACTCAGTTGTTAATAGCACTAGGGGGAACAAACACATTTTTGGTGTGATTTATACTTTCATCTTGGTGGTGCTTGGTGTGGACACATTTTTTTTTTTAAGAGTTTCACCTGGCATCCAAGCAAGCAGCCATTCGGAATTACTTCACATAAGACTGGCTTCCTTTTTATCCCCCCTCCACAATCGTGCCTACTGATGTGTAGAACAGAGGCCCCTTTCCCCTCACCCTATGCTTTCTCTTCTCTTTCATGATATCCTTGGTGTCCTGCAGCATCTTCTCCTTCCAAAGATCAAAGAAGTATGAAGGGTTGGTGTAGAATTTGAGTGCCTCTTTTCCATCATCCCTGGGATAGAAATGAAGACAAGTAGCTGTCAGTAGACAGATGAGCTCCCAATCAAATCCAATATTCCAAACACCTACCAGTTAGCAGTTTTTACACCAAGGAATCAAGAAGTCATTTAAATCAACTGCATACTTCCTCTCCCACACCAACATTTCAATGCTCCTGAATGGCACCTCTCTACTTACTTACTTTCTTTCTTTCTTTTTTTTTTAAAGAGAGAAGGGGGGAGAGAGAGAGAGACAGAGAGACAGAGAGAATCAATTTTTATTGAATTTTTCACATGGACTTCATTGCTCAGACACTTAGTTGTGTACATGGGTGCTGGGGTTTAAACCCGTGTACTTGCACATGCCAGGCAAGCACTGTAACCGCCGAGCCACTGCTCCAGCCCACCTCTCTACTTCTTAAGAACCTTCTCGTTACTTTCAATTCCTGAGAGAGGAATTGGCATGGTTATGGCAAACAGCAGGGATCCTAATCATTTCCAATGATCTGTAGGGCCACAGACAGCTCCCTGAGGACATCTAGGTAGCCTGGCACATCCAAGGGGATTTCTGTTATTGTTTCCTCTTTATCCACCAATTCCCCAGGACTCTTTAAAGGCTTTCCACCTACCTGAAATTTGTGCACTCATGTGCAGGTTCATATGTACACACACATATACACAAATGTGTGTATGTGTACAGCTGTTATTTCTCTATACACAGATGATAAATTCTGCACTATACCATTTTGCTTCCTTCTAAAATAGCGCAGCATCCACCCCCATCCCATCACAAGGGGTCTTTGCTGAGAACAGATGACCAGCCGTTTTTTTTTTTTAAAGCTTTTTTTTTTTTAAAGAAAGAATGACAGTGAGAGAAAGGGAGACAGAGAGAATCAATTTTTTATTGAGTTTTTCACATGGCTTTCGTTGCTCCAACACTTAGTTGTGTACATGGTGCTGGGGTTTGAACCCGTGTACTTGCGCATGCTGGGCAAGCGCCACCGCCGAGCCACCGCTCCAGCCCATGACCAGCCGTTTTAAGACCAGGTTTAATCATTTCTTGGTGGCTACAATAGTAGTACAGAGCAAGCTACTGAGAGTCAATATAAGAGGCTATTTGCCAATCTTAATGATCCTCCACTTTGGCACAGCTAAGCCCCCCACTGTGGAGCAAGCACGTGCTTCAGATGAACATTTAACATTATTCTCAACAAAAATGTATAGAAAAGGCAATTTTATTATCTGCCTTCCAATCTTATCATAACACAGAGAAAACATTTCCAAATCAAACACTAATGATTTTTATATTAAATCTTATTCTGAGTTAGATACACCACAGCTTGTTTCTGTTAGTCCACGTTCAGAAAATTGAGATGAGATGCTAATTTTGGTATTGTATGTTTAAAAAGAAAACACCAGGGGCTGGAGCGGTGGCTCAGTGGTTTCGGTGCTTGCCTGGCAAGCACGAGGACCCGGGTTCAAACCCCAGCACCACGTACACAACTAAGTGTTGGAGCAACTAAG
>PVKS010013686.1:0-2500 GCA_004027875.1 Aplodontia rufa
ATCTTTTGTCCCAGACAACTCAGTAACCAAATACCTGGGGTAAGGCATTGTGACCCAACAGAGTCCAGCCGGCCCTAAGGGATCCAGGGAGGATGCAGGTCCCAGTCTGGGTGTTCCACCTAAGCCCAGCCCACACCTTCTGGGAAGAACTCACCCTTGGGGACAGCTGGGACAGGCTATGGCAGCATGGCATGTACGGGTGTGCAAGTGGCAAGGGAGGAGCCACCTTACAGGTACTGCACAGGTGAGTGGCCCTGCCCTCCAGAACCCCGAGCCTGCTGGTAGTGTCACTGCGTAGGGGGCTGACTGCTGCAGACAGGGTTCATTCCTCAGGAGCACACCCACTGCACAAGGACAGCAGCCACCTCTCAAGGACAGGGCCACCTCTCAGGCGCACACGCAAGATCCACCAGTGGGGATGCTGCGTGCTCCTCTACCACCCCCAGGGCTGTGGCCAGCTGGGAGGCCTCTGTGCGGGCACTGCAAGGCTTGTCCACTCCAGAGCCTCCTCCCCGGCAGGAGTCAGGAAGGCCATTCTCACTCGGCCTGCCAGGGAGGGCCAGAGTCCCTGGGGACTGAGTGCAGGCAGCAGCTCACCTTGCTGTCAAGGCCCCTGTCTCTCCGCTCTGCTGGAACTCCACTGTCTCTTGTGGCCATGGGGGCTGGGGCTCAACAGCGCTGGCTTCCTAGATAGTGACAGAGCCCTGGAGCCAGGAGAGCAGGTAGCCAGAGCCAGGGTTTCACTCGCAGAAGCACCTTCCTGCAGTCTTCTGTCCCCACACACAGACATCACGGCCCCCACACACCTCCCTAGCTGCCTATAAACCGCCTGTGGCCCCGCTTCCACCAGCGGCCGCCTTGGAGCTTCTCTCCGGCAGTTAATATGGATGCTCCATCTGGGCCGAAGGGTGACCCTGGTGCCCGCTGAGCCCAGCTCCACTAGCATCCACGCGGCAAGGCCCCCGGAGGACACCCTGCTTCTTGTCAAGTTGCTCATAGGAATTCAGTTCAACCTATGTCAGCGCAACTCGATTACAGACCTGTTTTCTTCCTTTACCTTACATGGATTTCAGCATGTGGAATTCACACCCTGCAGGACGACTTCTTTGGATGGGTAAATTCCGGGTGCAATCCTTCTCTGATCAGAGGCCTACACAAGTTCTGAAGATGACTTCTCCGGTGCTTGCCGTCACACGGCTTCTGGGGCTATGGCATTGGAGGTGTCCTTCAGTTTGCAGAGCTGGGCGAGCAGATACAGCAGGATGGAAGAGTGGGTGAGGACGTGCGTGGCACGCGAGGGGCAATCTTCACTGTGCTCAAAGCCACTTAACACTTTTAGATTTTTTTTTTTACCTTTCCCCTGAATATTTCTATGAAATGGTTAAAAAAAAAACTAAAACCAGTTTTTCTATAGTTAAATGACCTTTAAAAAATTCACTCACTAGTTCTTCCTTTAATTTATCAGTCATCTGGGACGACCATGTCACTCATTAATGCCAGAAAAGTTCTATCTTAGAGCCTGTGTCCATGGTCTCAGACACCAGCACCCAGCTCCCCAGCACCTTTGGGGGCTCACCTTAGCAGGAGCTGATGGGACAAGAGCCGCTCTGGCCGGCAAGTGGCTCCAGGTCACAGGCCTGCACGCTGCCTGCCTGTTTCCAAGGAGACATCAGAGTCACAGCAGCTTTCTGCTCTCGCCAAGCTTAATACTAGGAACCATACAGAATGCTGGGCGCATGGAGGCTGTGCACAACCTGCCCAGGGAGCCTCCGCCCTGGCTCCACCGGCAGTACTTGGAGGAGCAGTCAGCGGGGACCCTCACCCACGGGTGCCCTGGAAGAAGGGCGAGTCGGCTCTGCCCTCAGCCACCGAATGACTAAGCCTCTGTCTCCTGCATGAGTTCAGAGTTATTTACTAAAATCAACAGGCATCTCTCAGGGAGATCTTTGAGGTCAGCAAAGCCAGTCCCTATAAGAAAGGGACCCAGAGGGCAAGGGGAGAGAGAGAGTACCCTGAAGGGGAAATAAAAATAAAGAGGAATGAAGACAGGCGGAATGTGGGCAAGATAAATAGCTTAAATATTGTAATTGTTACAATAATGCTGATAAAATTCCCAATAAAACAGTCATGGCGTTTGAAAATGAAGATGTCATTTAACATCTTTACTGGGTGACTTCTGCTTGTTGTATCGACACGTCTATTATTACACGCTCATATTTCTCACATGCAAATACCACTTCCTAGTGCAACTTTAGCCTAATAATGTTCGTTTATTTACATCTTCCAGATTTACAACTCTGGGCACCGCCGTCCTGGTCTGAGTGAGTCTCAACCGTGGGAGACTCAGCTCCAGGCTCCAGTTGCCACCGTGTCTTTGATGTGACCAATTACATTTCACAGTTTCCATAAAGAAGAATTATCTATCAATATTTGCTGATCTCAAGAAGGTCTCCCCCCAACGCTGCCGACAAAGCCATTCTGTCTTCCTCCCGACTTCTGC
>PVKS010013686.1:5000-50177 GCA_004027875.1 Aplodontia rufa
TCAGCCCCAGCCATTCGAGTCGGCAGGCAAGATGCAGACAGGCCTCTTTTCCCTTCTGTTCTCAGGCTGCCAGGAAAGCTTCCAAGGGGCAAGCAGCTCCTGGTAAGGTCACGGTCCTCACTCTGCATTTCTAACGATGCCATGAGACCAGTAAGGACACTACTGGTTCTGCTGGATGGAAACCTCACATTCCTCAGCGCTAATTAACACCCCCAGATCTTTAGGATCCAAAACTACAAGCATAACCATTTCAAGATTTTCGAGTGAGCTCCACTGGGATAAACATGTTCTTCATTTGGCTTCGGTTACTTTAAAAAGCAAATCTGAATACTACACAGCTCTTTAAACACAATGACATGTGAAGTTTCTGCTCTCCACAAGTAGAGGCCCCAGTACGGGTCCTTCCTTCTGGGCCACCCCAAGCCCCTATCCTGAAACCAGGAGAGTGTCCCTGCTCCTCTCCCATGTTCCCAAGGAAATCTGCCATCCCTCCTGCCACGGCAGGGGGTGGGAGCCCAAGGAAGCCTTTAGGACTGGAGCCCCCGCCTCCCTCCTGCCACACGGGTATTGAAAAGCTCTCAGTGTGACTTTGCTAACAAACCATGTTTGTCAAACTTGGTTTACGACTTACAAGTTTCACATCTGTACGTTTATGTTGCATACGGAACACATGCTGCTAAGATGTGCTGAGCGGGCACCAAGACTGAGGCAGAACTAGGCAGGCACCACAGGTAAACGCAGGGTGCACGGGCCCCAGCACCCAGGACAGGCCCTGGGTGTTAGCATGATGCAGAGAGAACCTCGCCTGACTGCAGCCTCTCTGAGGCAAAGCCCACCTGCCACTGTCCCCACACCCCACAAGTCATCACCATCGCTGGCTCAGACACGGGCCTAAGGAAAACAAAGATGTCTCTAGAGGTGGCCAAGAATGAAGGCAGCCACAATGCTGAGCCCAGAATGGAAACTGCAGGACAAAGCCACTGACACATACAAGCCACAGCCCCAAGGCTTTGCTCGAAGATGGTCACCTCCCCCACAGAACAAAAGGGCACTGTCCCCACAGGCTGGACACCCTGGTCACCGTGCCTCCAAGTCAGCACCACAGAGGATGAGACCCTGAGGGTGACAGTCAACACCAAGCCACAGGGGACTGCAAGGGCTGAGGCCACTACTGAGCTCCAAGACTAAGAGAGGAGAGGCAGGCAGGGGAGACACCGCACAGAGACCCAGACATGAGCAGGATGCGCTTGCTCGTTTTAGGTCCATTTCTAGAAGCTGGCTCCAGGCCTGTCCCTCTGCCTGGCTGGGAACCAGACAGACAAGACACAGGCAAGTCTGGCTGTGGTACCTGCCATCCAGTGCAGAGGCATACAGAACTCAAAACCCACATGATTCATCCACTACACACTACAGTATGGCCTACAAACCCAAGGAGGTGGGGGACCGGGGCCGGGTGGCCTCACCAGCCACACCTATGCTCAGCAGGTGAGACACTAGCAGAGCCCTGGCTTCAGGCTTTTCCTGACAGTGTGGAAGGCATGTGTCCTTCTGATGGGCAAGGAGTCCAGGAGTTAGATGCCTTGTCTAAGTGAAAGTTGAAATCTGCACCTGGAGCTTGGGCCTGACCCTTGGCCAGCTCCCATCCTCCTGGGAACAGGTCCACGCTCTCAGGGTGGTTCCCGAGCCTTCTGCTGTGGGACACTGTTACTCCTGTTCCGGTCTCTAGCTTCCCTCTACTTCCCCATGCTGACATGCGCTGCAGCTGACACTGGCAGTACGCGCCCTGCGATTACTCTTCCAACAGTCCAGCTCCCACCGGGGGTCCTTGCTGTTCACTATTCTCTCGCTCAGTGTCCACTCACCAAGCTTCTACATGTGCTGGATGGTGACCGGTGCTAGATGTCAGGGGTCAGGACAGACACCATCCCTCACCCCAGAGCACTGGTTCTGGGAAGACAGAGCAGCAGAGTAGACCATAAATCCACAAGAATGAGTGACTCATGATAGTGTTGCCAGGAAGCAGACCCACAGGGTGACAGTGACTGTGGGCCCTCAAAGGCGTGGACAGAGAGTGCCTCTTGTAGGTGGCATCTGAGCTGAGCCAGTACCTAGGGAAGGCCTGGCCTAGAGGCCACCTGCAAACGTCTGCGTAGTAAAGGTGCCAGTGGGCCAGTAGGTGACACCAACATCCCAAGGCGTCCAAACATGGTCGGAAGAATGAGCAGTTTGGCATAGATTTTTTTTTCAGGGCTGAGGACCAAACTCAGGGCCTTGCGCATGCTAGGCAAGCACTCTGCCACTGAGCTAAATCCCCAACCTTTTGGGATAGTTACAGCGCTTGACTGGCATGCCCAAGGATGCGAGTTTGAACCCCAGCACCACGTACACAACGAAGTGTCAGAGCAACGAAAGCCACATAAAAAACTAAATAAAACTGATTCTCTTTCTCCCTCTCTCTTCAAGAAAAAACCAAAACACCACATCAAGGACAGGCCACATGTTTGATTTCAGAATTCTGCTGAACTTCTAAAAAGTCAACACAGAGCACCGAGGCTCATTGCATGCTGCGAGACTCCCCCTGGCTTGTCAGGGCTGAGGCGGGTGAAGGGCCATCGCTAAGGGCAGGCTGTGTCCCTGCGCACGGAAGGCATTGCTGGACCGGGAGGTGGGTGAAGGGCCATTGAGAAGGGCAGGCTGTGTCCCTGCACACTGAAGGCATCACGGTTTCTGGTGGGCACAGAAGGAAGCATTCACAGAGCTTGGAAACTCGGGGTTTGGGATGTGTGCTGCCTGCCCCACCCTTGGAATGGCGCCTGGTAAATATGGAGGCTCAGCTCCCAGGCCCAGTGTGGCTGTGTCCACCCCTTCTTAGCAAGCCTGTGCCCTGAACCAGCTCAAACAGGCTCTCTGCCTTTGAACGCTTCCCCCTGGATTTGCCAGCCCCCAGGGAGTTACTGGCACATCAAGATCGTGAAACTCAAAACCACTGGAACTCAAAGTTACATTTCCTTTCATGTTTTAAACATCTGACTTCTCCAAACTGCCTACTCCAGTTTTTCTCCCTGAACCAAGCTTTCCATTCTCGTGCAGCTCTCACCAGCAATCGGCAGTTGCCTCCTCCACCATGCGGTCTCACCCACAAGGCTGGTGCCCAGTGAATGCCAGGGCTGGCGGCAGGAGGAAGGAGAAGGGAGCAGGCAAGGAGAACACATAACAGGGCCCTTTGGTTCCCAAGTAGTTGCACTCAGCTGCAAAGCACCCTTCTCTGTCCCCAGGTCACCAGGACCAGTGTGCCACAAAAGCCCTATGCATTCTGCCTGCCTGGCCTCCTCAGGTTGCAGCAGGCACCTGAACTGTCCCTCTAGTGCCCTCTGATCAGTCACACTCCAGCCAAGGACAAGGACAATCCGAGAATGAACCATGGCCCAACTCCTCTGGTGTGCATGTAACAAGAGGAAGGTGCCATAGCTCCACCATCCAATGTGATCCTGGGGGGAACCCCCCCCCCATGGGGTCCTGCGTCAACACAAACTGTTAGGCAGTGCACAACCACACTTGAGGAGGCTGGCCTCAGGATCTTAGCCAGGACAGGAGCACACAGCTGCATGATGTTAGAAAAACATGGTGGCATTTTCTGCTCATGGTGACAGGGGTTGCCGCTGGCACAATGACCAGATAGGACAACTGAGGTCTGGCGTGCAGATTCAACAGGGCCACGCTGGGGCATCCCACACTGCTCACATCCCATGAACATACCCAGTGGATCTGTTTCTACAGTTACCCACAACTGTGCCAGAAATCAATTTTTTTCACATATTCTTTTCAATCCATTATTTTTAATAATTTAATTTTTTTAAGTAAATTCAGGTGGAATGTTTACGGCAAGGATCTTTCTTGGTATAAAGATACCTAGAAATACCATTTCCCAAAACTGGAGAATATTCCCAAATGCAGAGAAACCTGATTTCCTTTAATCTTGCTGTGCATGGGGATCTTCACCGTCTACTTCTGTAATGAAGTTGCGAGGGATAAACCCCGTCCTCTCCCTGACCTCTTCTGTGAGTGGCCATCCTGTGGCAGTTAGAGCTGCAGGTTAATGGGCAGCCCATTCGTAGGAAGAGCCTGAGTGGGGGGCCACCTGGTCTCAGTGCATGCCTGCTCTCCCCTGTGTTACAGGGTCTCACTGTCTATTTAGGTCCTGTTCTTCACATGTGGCCCTTCCAGTGCTGAGAGCAAAGTGCCTTCATTTGTCTTGCAAAGAACCCTATTAGCCCCCGGCTTCTCCTGGACCGTGCCTCCCAGGCTTCATGTCAGTATTACTGCAGGGACAAGTGCCTTACAATTCCAAAGCCAGTAGAACTCCCACGTTCCAACAGTGGGGAAGTCTGGAGGAAGAGCATGTTGATGCTAGGTCTGATAACACTCAATAACAGACTGTAATTGTCAACCGAACATCAGGATGTCAAAGAAAGTCTTCCAAGTTTGTTTAATATTTCTTCTTGAGATGTGTCATGCACGGAAGTGAACACTGCGCTGAAATGGCATTTTAAGCTTCTATCTTGTGAGACCTAAGAGACTGTGGCACCCTCCTCTACTGCAGCCCCCTGTAGGAATCGCTGGATTAGCACCTTGCCCACATAGTTACCTGTCTTGCAGTGATGGACTGCTGAGCGAGGTTTTGGAAAACTGAAAAACAGGTGCTTTCCCAGACAAATTTCAGCACAGACTGTCAATCTCTACAAAAGGATCTACTGTGATTTTGACAGGGGTTGTATTAAATCCGGTCATCAATTTTGGGGGAACTGACATCTTAACAGTATCGAGTCTTCCAATCCAAGATCAGAAACGTCCTTGCGTAGACATCCTTTTATATCTTTCATCAAGGGTTCGTAGTCCCCTGGCCCATGTAGACCGCACATGGAATTACATAGAAACCTATCCTGTGTTCTCTTTTTCTCCTACGGGTTGAATATCCCTTACCCAAAATGTTTGGGGCCAGGACTGTTGCTGGTTTTTTAGGAATTTTACCGTATTTGTAGACATTTTACCAGTTGAACATTCCTGATTTGAAAATACAAAACGAAAAGCTCTAAAATCCGACGCTTGCTGAGCATGATGTTGGTGCTCTAACAGTGCAGGACTCAGGAGAACTTTGGATTCTGGATTTCTGGATTGAGGATTCTTAAATCAACCTGAACTGCAAATAGAACTATACTTAAAATTTAAACTTCTACTATTTCTTTGCTAGTGTATAAGAATACCATTGGTTTTTGTATGTTTTACAGTTGTGTAGTTTGCAGGGAAGTTTTAATATGGACAGTCATGTCTACTATAAATACAGTTTCATTTCTTCCTTTTCAAAAAATTTGTTTTTCTTGATGTGCTGAATTAGCAAGCTCCTCCAGCTGAGCAGGTGCCAAGAGTGGGTGGCCTTGCCTCCTGATTTTAGGGGGAAAGCAATCTTTCATGGTTAGGTATGATGTCAGCTGAAAGTGTTTGACAGATCCTTCTTATCAGACTGAGACATTTCTTTGAGATCACTGATTTATCTTCCCCTTCCCTACTGACATCGTCTAAATACTGCACAGATTACACCAAGATAAACTCACCTTGGACATGAACCATCGCCCCCTTTGAGTTTTGCTGGTGTGGAGTAGCTAACATTCTTGAGGACTTTGCATTTATGTTCCTACATGGTCACCTACTGTGCTCCTGAAACACCTTGACCTGGTTTAGTGCCAGGGTAGTGCTGGTGTCCTGGGCAAAGCTGGACTGATTCCTCCTGTAATTTTGGGAAGAGTTTTGTCAAATTGATGCTATTTCTTCCTTTAGTGTTTCTAGGAATTCTCCAGTGAAAGAACTGGGGCCTGACCTTCTCATTACCGGAAAGGTTTCTTCCACAGCCTCAGCTGGCATAAGGGGATGACTCAGTCATCTCTTCCTGCTCAGTGAGCGTTGGTGGCTTGCCCCTTATGCGCTTCTCTAAATGGTCAGATGCAGGGGCATGGTTGCTCACATTCTGCGGTAAAAGTGGGATTTGTAGCAATAGCCCAGCTTTCACTATTAATACTGCTAATTCTTGCCTTCTTCTTGGTCAATCTGATTAAAGGTTTATAGTTTAACTGATTTTTAATAATCAGTTTTTAGATAACTTCTACGTTTTCTCTGCTTTCTATTTCACTGATCTGTTCTTAGCTTTAGGATCTCTTTCTTCTTGCCCTGGGTTTGATTTGCTCTCACCTTCCTGGTTCCTTAAGGAAGCTACTATCATTATTTTGAGAGCCCTTCCTTCTTATGAAAACATAATGCTATAAATTTCCCTCACTCAGAGTTTCAGCTGCAATCCACAACTTTCGAGAGGTTGTGCTCTCTGTTCATACAATTCAAAATCTGTTCAGATTTCCTCTGTGACTTTGTTGGATTTTATAACTTTGAAATATTTTGTATTTTCCAGATCTTTGCTGTTGATTTATAATTCCACTGAGATTAGAAAATAGACTTTGCATAATTTGAATAACAGAAAATAAGGGTCAGTCATTGAAATTGATACCTATACACCTGAATGTCCTTCGAGTCTTCTATTAATGTCAATTACATGAAGTCAGCAGATAATGTTGTTTGAGTAGTCCGTATCCTTTTCTTTTTTAATTACTGAGAGGGAAATGGTGAGACCTGCATGTGTATTTGTGGGTTTGTCTACTTCTCTTTCCATGTGGGCTTCATGTATTTTGAGACTGCGGTTAGGTGCACAGCCACTGAAGGCTGCTCTGCTTTCCTGGAGAACTGGGCTCTCTCACCCTGAACAGCTCTCTCCTTGGTGACCTCTGTCTGTAGCTTGCTCTGCCGAGGCTGGCATAGCCACCTGGACTGCTGTAGTGTGTCCATGGCATGTTCTTCACTGTCCTCAGACTCCGACTCTGCTGTTCGTATTTAAAATGGTTTTCTCACTGAAAACAGTTAGGAGCTCTTCCCTCCTCACAAGTTTACACTTTCTGTCTCTGAACCCTTTGAGTCCAAGTTTACAATTCTGAGAATATTTCAATGAAATTGACACAATTGCACTGAAATATTAATGGACACTATTGCTAATGTTTTCTGAAAAGAATAGATCTCTAAAAACAAATATTTCAAAGTTAGCGTAAGTGGTATGTCTGTTGCTGAATTCACATTTTTTTAGGTATTCTGTGAAAGCGATGGTGGAACATGATGAGGTAACTGGTACGCTTAGACTATTTACACATAATGTGATTACTGAATTATATTAAAACGTATCTCATTATTTTTCTATTTGTATTTCTTTTTTTTGTTCTTTGTCCCTTTTTACTTTTTGCCTCATTTTCGGGTTTTTTAATGGTTCCATTTTATTTCCCCTATTGACTTGTATTCTATATTTACTAAAATTATTTAGATAAATTTCTCTGGAAATTTTCTAGCACTGCATTTCTTGCATACCTAAAATAGATGTAGGTCTTCCACAATGCCAGGGCGAATTTGATAACTGTGTTTAGGACCATTTTCTTCCATTTCAATGTGTTAAACAGGCCTGTACCCTCTCTCTGGTTTCCATGCCAGAGCTCTGCCAACCTCTTAGCATCAGGTGGGTGAAGAGTAAGCAGTCAGCTCTTCTCACCTTCTGAGCAAGTTCATGTGACCTGGGACGACATGTTTCAGAAAAGGGAGAAGCCATCTGCATAACTGAACCAGGTTTTCTTGGAGAAGATTTTATCCAGTGGTGTTATGCTTTTATGACTCCTAGGACTATTTAAGTTTTGTTCAATTATGCTATAATTTTCAAGAAGTCATATGACCTTTGTCTAGGTTTTCAAAACTTTAGTTTGTAGCTGTGGAGTGCAGGTTTTTGTTTTTGTTTTTTTTTTTTAGCTTTTTCATCTCAAATTTCTCTGTACTTTTTCTTTTCATCAATAATGATGTACTATTTTTAATATTTTTTTCTTTTTTAAAGAACCAGATAGGGGCCGGAGTGGTGGCTCAGTGGTTATGGAGTTTGCCTCGTATGCATGAGGACCCAAGTTCAAACCCTAGCACCATGTACACAATGAAGTCTCAGAGCAACGACAGCCCCTTGAAAACTAAATAAAATTGATTCTCTCTCACTGGCCCTTTGTCTTTAGAAAAAAACAACCAATTAATAGCTCTTTGCATCTTCTTTATTTCATTAATTTTTTATCTTTTACATTTTAAAAAAATTATATTGTTTATCTAACTTCTTAACATGGATGACTCCACTGCTATATGGGTCTCAAAAATAAAAATTATTCATTTTAATTTGTCCCTTTTATGCTATTAGGTTCTATTGACACTGTTAATCTATTTTACTTCTTTTATTACGCAGTGGCCTTTCCGTCTCTAGCATTACTGCTTTAGAAGGATTTCAACATCTTCACAGGTGCTCCAGTTTTCTTTGCATTAGTATTTTCCTAGTATGTTTCTTTCCATCCCTTTAGTCTCAGACTTTGAAATCCCTGTGCATATCCAATTTTTTTTTTTTTAAGAGAGAGGGACACCAAGGTGGGGGATCATTTTTATTTAGTTTTTCATCTGGCCCATGTTTCATTGACACTGAGTTGTGTATAGGGTGCTGGGGTTTGAACCCAGGTCCCTGTGCATGCCAGGCGTGTGCTATAATCACTGAGCCACTGCTCCAGGTCCTGTATTTTATTCTATACTCTATTAGTCAATCTTTGGTGAATTTAGTTCATTTTCATTTATTGTGATTATCAAAGCATAACTTGTGGAGTCTTGTATACATGAGACAAGACCTCATATCTTAAAGATTATTCACTTAACTCATCATTTAAAAGTTTGAGGTGCACATTAAACTATTCCAAGTTATCGTCCTTTAATGCTTTGAAAACGCTTCTCCATGGTGTAAGAAATTAGTGTTGTTGTTGAAAATCTGAAGTCAAAATTATCATGGTTTCCTTACACGTGCTCTAATATTCTGGAACTAGTTCCTCTTGGTTTGGGCTGTTCTGTACCCTCTTAAACCTTGCATTATGAGATGTTTTATGTTTCCCTTAATTCTAGGCAATTTATATCTATTATCTTTATAACATTTCTTCCTGAAGTAAGTGTAGGACAAGAGACATGAATCTAGTTGTTCTTTGGGTCCCATGGGGCCCTCGTGGGCTGAGCAGCCCACCTCCCCTTTAGGGAAGCACAAGCTCTTCTGTATCCATCGAACTGCTGCATCTCAGAGACACAAATGCAGCGAAGTGGAACAGGTAACGTCTTTCCTTTTGTGGCCACACAAATTGAAGAACACTGGGTGGCCACTGCTGGACCTGGAGCAGGCACTACAGAGCTGTCACTCCAACTGTCCATGTGGGACAATGGCACTTGCCATATGAACCTGCATGGGTCAATGTAGTAATGTAAAGATGCTCTTCAATTTATGATTGTGCTTTGCCCTAATAAGCCCATCACAACTGGAAAGCATCCTGTAAAAATGCATCTAATACCCTAATCTAATCACAGGTGCTCAGGACACATTTATAGGAGCCCAGAGCTGGGCAAAACCATCCAGGACAAAGCCCATTGAACTCCTGAGGCCAACTGGGGACTGAGGCTCATTGCTGCTGCCCAGCCTCTGGAAACAGTGCTGTACTCCTCATCAGCAGCATGGGAAAGGATGAAAATGTGAGGTTTCCACTGAAATCTTCTCACTCTCTCACCATCCTAAAGCTGAAATGCCATTACATCTAGCCACAGTGAGCTGGGCACCATCTACACCAAAGACGGATTGCTTAGTCCACCAGCACACATGCACTGACAGTTCTGGAGGCTGGAAGCCCAACATCAAGGTTGGCAGCAGGGTTGGCTTCTGATGCCCCTCCGCTTGGCTCGTGGCCGGCCACTCCTCTGTGCATGCTGCCTCCACTGTCCCTGTTCTCATCTCTCATTTGAACACCTGTCAGACTGGACAGGGCTCACTTTTAGCCCCATTTTAACTTAATACATCTATCTCCAAGTACAGTTACACCCTGGCACAGAGGGTCAGGTCTCTGACATACAAATCTGGGGGACAAGAACCCCTCATGGAAAGCTGAGGGTGACAGCTTTGGTTTAAGCCCCCTTACCTCATCCCTCCCAAAGCAAAGACCCCATGGTAATCCATCTTTAATCAACTCATTCTGCCAGAAAGGAAGATGGGACCAGCCTGTGTGGAGCAGCAGCGTGGGCACAGTGAAGACCATACGGGAAGGCTGAGTCCAGCCATCTTGGTGAGTGCAGAAACAGAGTTCCAGATGGGTGGCATCCACCACAGGAGGGCAAGACCCAGGGTCGGAAGACCCAGCAGCATGTCTGCCCATACCCTGGGCTCCTGAGACACAGGCCCATTCCTCTTGCCAGGGCCCCCTGGAATGTCAGGAACTGTGTTCAGGGCCCTCGTTAGCAGGTGTGACCCCCTTTGCAGATTCGCCTACGCCACCTGCCACACTGCGTTGACAAGTGATGCAGCTCTTCGGCCTCTGTGGGTCACTGAGAACACACTACAGTCGCACTCAAGGGAGAGAACTGCCAGAGAACGCCCTGCGTTGGTAGATTCTGACTTCCACAAAAGGCCCCTGTGGGAAAAACCTGCTCTCGTCTCAAGCTCGACTTCCATTCTGGGGAGGAAATGGCATCCACAGAGTCACCCAAAGAACTCAGGGCAAATCAGGCTGCGGGAAGCTTTTCTTCAAACATAGCAAGAATGCAGGAATCCCTGTTATCTTAACTTCTGTTTAAAGATGACCACGGGTCTGCTGGACACCCAGACAGGGGAGCAGCAGCACTGAAAGAGAAGGAAGGTGAACCTGCGCTTGCCCAGTGGCCCTGCATGGCCACGACTCATTTCCAGGTGGTCCAAGTGCCACTGTCAAGGCCCTCCCTGTGCCACAGGCAAGTGCCCAGGAGGTGGCATTTACTGAGGGCCTGCTGAGGACCAGACCCCGTGCTGATCATGCATTCACAGACCCATTCCTATGACAATCCTGAGACAGCTCCCACCTGAAGAAGAGGTTCAGACTCTACTCCAAGGTGACCATGACCCTGTACAGGCAGACAGCAGCTAGAAGCACGTCTGGTTTCTCCGCATGCAAGCCCTCAGCTGCAGGGCAAAACATGGTGGGGATAAACATTTTACCCTACTGAGGAGTAAAAACCTTAGGAAACCTAACCTATTGAATGGAGAAAGGAGGTTTTTCTCCAACACTCTAGTCAGGAACTGGCAGATGGAGGACTCAGAATGATACGGATTTTCCAGTCAGGTTTTTGGGTACAGAGGACACAAATCCCCCTTGCCACATGCTTCAGTGCCACACAGCAGGATCCCCTGTGGCCTCTTTGTGAGAAACTACTCAAGCTTTCCTCCGGGAGGTGCAGGTCTGGTCTCTCTGTTCCAGCCCTTCACACACATGCTGGTCTACACCTCGAGGGCCCTTGGAGGTAAAGTGGTCATTCATGGGCAGATGACTGCTAGAGGCCTCCCTGATTCAAAAAGGAGCAATTAATTACCAGGAAGTATGTTCAGGGGAAACAAATTTCTTTTTAAAATTTCACATGACACTGTAACAGCACAGAGTTAAATAAACCTATACCCCTTAATGTTATTAAACAAATAATAAATCACCACTTGAGTGCTTGTGTTTCCAGGAAAGATGGGCAAGAACGGGAACAGGGTCTGGCTGCCCACCTAAGAGTCAGAAAGGAGAGCACAGATAAAACACAGCACAGCATCTCTCAGGACCCTGAGAGCAAAGCCCAGAGCTGCAGAACAGCTGGACGCAGAGCGGAGGGTTCCTGGTACAGGAGGGGCCTGGCAGCTTCCAAAGTAAAGACAGGAGCTGTGCAGCCCAGAGGCCCAGACAGGAAGTGTGCTCATCCCTGAAAGTCGTGACCCCAGAGCCCTGGGGCACCCTCCTTGAATATTCAGCAGAGCACTGATGGGCACATCCACATCAGGAAACCACTCCAACCTGATGAAAAGCTGTGCAGAAAGATGGCAGAGCAGACGCACGGCTGGGAATATGCCCATCCCCAACAGCCAGGCTGGAGGACGTCCCAACTCAGTGCTCAGGGGAGGACCTGAAGGGCCTGACTTCCACACCTGCTCTGGCCTACCTAAGAAACCGTGAAGGCAAGACCCCCACAGAATAAAACTGCTTTCAACACTGCATCTCAAAACACAGGTCGAAAGAATGCTGGAATGTGAAAATACTCACCCCTGACAAGGTCAGATTCACTGTGCTGAGCATTTGCTCAAAGACAACAGGAACGGAAAATACCACCCATCATGAAGACAAGCATCGACCAACCGAGACCAACCTACAACTGACGGATGCGAGAATTAGCAGACAAGGATGCAAACAGCCACTGTGACTACACACTAGATGTTCACAAATAGAATTGTAGATCATCTTAATAAACGATCCTCAACAGAACTTCCACAGAAGAAAAATGAAAAACAAAAATAAAATCACACTGTGTGGGAAGAACAAATTAGACACTGTAGAAGAAGAGGTAGCAAACTTGAGTGTTCGCTCATAGGAGCTATCCAAAATGGAAGACAGAGAAAGAAGAAAAGAATCAAAAGGATGAAAGGAAGGGGAGTACTGGAGAGTTGCTGAACAACTTCAAGAGAACTTACATGTGTACATGTGAAATTTCTGAAAGGGAAGGAGAAAAAATGTTTGAAGAAATGTCAAGGAGTCTCTGATTTGATGCAAACTATAAATGCAAGATGTTTGATAAAAGCAACTACCAGAAACAAGAAGCAAACTATAGCAGATAGTCAAATTGTTAAAAAATATTGATAAAGAGCCTTCCAGTCAACCAGAGGAAAAAGGACCACGTGATACACAGAGGAATGAGGAAGGAAGGACGTCAGCAGGATTCTTAATGGAGGCCACGCAGAAAAGAGCGCAGCCAGTCTGCGAAGCGCTTGCGCTGCAGCGCTGGCCTCCTACCCGCAGCGGAAACAGCGCTCAACAGACAGGACGCAGGAAAGTTCCGAGGCGCAAGAAAGCTGGAGGAATTCACTTCCAGCAGTCAGGTGCCACGAGCAACTCACAAGGAAACCGCAAGGCAGGAGAGGACGGCAGGGGAGGAGTTGGTCGAAAGGAAGCCGGGGAAAGCTAACACACGCAGGTTGGCTCCCAGGCTGCCGTCCCTGAAGGGCAGAAGAGCTGGGGCGGACTCTGCAATACTGACTCCCTGCCTCTTTCCTGGCTATATTTGCCAGCCCTGTATTAAACAAATCTATTTTTATTTGAAATTATTTGCCACCATATCTATATTTGTTCCCATTCATGTGCAGGGTGGCTTTGGGAACGATGGCCACCAGTTGTAGACACTGCTTATTTCTCAGGTGTGGGGTGGGAGAGCGTTTGCTTTTCTGTATTACCTAAATGTTAAAAAGAATATGCTATTTTTATTGTTTTAAAAAATTTATTCAGGGGCTGGAGCGGTGGCTCAGCAGTTATGGTGCTTGCCTGGGTTCAAACCCGCACCACGCTACACAACCAGGTGTGAAGCAAAGAAAACGTGAAAAACTAAATAAAACTGATTTTCTCTTTCTCTCTCTCTCACTGTCCCTCTCTCTTTAAAAAAAAAAAAAGCTATTCATTTTAAAAACACGAGACCATACTACATAAAAATTTAAAACACGGACCAGGAAAACAGGAACCAGCGTGTTCATCAGCCCTGACGCAGCAGTCACCACGATTTACAGCCTTTGCTCCCGCACCCACTGCGGCCGTCACGTGCCGGTGCTCAGCCCCAAGCCTGCTCCTCTGGCCAGCGGGCTGTCTGGCCAGTCTTCGTGGCTGCACAGGTGCCTGGACGCCGGCCATTTGCCAAGGTGCGCGTGCAGTGGCTCTCTCGGCGCTTCCTGCTGTTGGAAGTGCAGTCTGGTCTTTACTGCTCACTCCGAGAAGCCTGGCTGCGCAAAGCTTTCTCTCTGCTTAGATCTTCTCAGGAATATACTTTTGCAACGAGATTACCCAGTCGGAATTTTATACCTGTGTGTGTGTGTGTGTGTGTGTGTGTGTGTGTGTGGTGTCACAGGGCAGAGTGCTGTCTGTACTGCCAGGGTGCTATGAAAACATCCCAGTTTCTGCCTGTCCTTGAAAGTACCGCATGCTTCTCCTCGTTTTTCTCTGATTTAATGGTGGAAAATGGCATTTTGTCTTACCTTACGTGAAATTTTGTTCAGAAGTCTTTTGAATCGGAGGTACAAGCAGCTCTCTTCAAAGGACATATTTAGACACCTCGCCCTCCATCGACCTACTCCACAGGGCCTGAATATTTCTCCACCACTTACTGGGTTCTCTTGGCAGCGAGAGGCACAGAACCAAACACCTGCAACGAGGCTATTCTGATCCTGAACTTCAAAGACACCCAGAGTCACTCAGCCACACGAGCTGAGCCTGTGTGCACAGAGCCTATCTCCCCCAAACCCGCAGCAGGGCCCTCCCATATGCCACACTGGGCTGACGCTCGCTCACACAGCACTTGAGTGCTGGGAATGAGGGTGCAGATGTGGTTGTGGAGGTGAAATCCTGACGGAGACCACAATGATGACTCCGAAGTCCCCAGTGCACACTTGTGTCCGGAGCTGAGGGTTACCTTTAAAAACCTCCACCCACGTTTCCCCAAGCCTCAGCCTCCTTTGTGACGGATGAGGGCTCCTGCCTCCCTGCCTTGTGGTCACCATGCCAGCACTGGGAGAGGACGCTTGGGTGCTTTACCCAATAGGTGACCCAGGTGCAGGGACTTCTGGATGTCACAGCAGCAAAGCCTGGTGCAGGAGAAAGCCTAGAGAGCCCGACTGACCAACCGTGATGTCAAGGGTGCCACACGGATTCCGACAAACCCACCAGCCAGGCTGCTTTCTGGCCAGTACAAGTGCCGCTTAGTGGTAGGCTACGGGCACACAGGGGCTGTGGCACTTGCTACAAGAGGTGATCTGCCTATCTCACATCTGCATGAGGTCTGCGCAACGAGGAAACAGAAGTAGCGAAGTGTAAATAAGTCACATCCGAGAGGACCGATGGTTTTATTTTCTTCGTGCTTTACTTTCAACGTTGAGCGTTCATCTTCCGAAACCTCTGAAGTGTAAAACTGTACATGTGATTCAGCCATCCCCAATAATAATCCTGAAGCAGCCCTGAGGCAGCACGGTGTCCCTCGCTCGTCTGGCACATGGCAGGACAGACGACATGGTCAGACAACAATCCACGCGTGTCTGATTCGGCTCCTTATAGCGCTCACGAAACTCACAGCCAAAACAAAACAAGCATAGACCTGGATCTGCGGAAAGCAATGTGCTTTTTGGAACTATTTACAGAAAGAAGCAACTTTTTTTTTAAAAGTCACTTTTCTTGAAACGAACAGGGACAGAAGCAAGCTGGCCAGTTTCCCCAGGATGAATGGATTAGGGCAACAAAAGGCCTCGGAGTGGCCTCCCCTGCTCCTGGCACCTAACCCCAGAGGGCTATCCAGTGGCTCGCTGTCGATCGCAGCACCCTGTGCGGGCACTCTGCCCATGAAAGCCCTGCTTCCCTTCTTCTCAGTTCTCTATCTGCCCATCCATGCACACTTGGTCTCACGAGCACTGGAAAGGCAAAGGCGATGGAGTCTCGGCAGGAATTGTAAACACTGCAATGGGCTCATTTTCAAGAGCCAAGGAGCTCTCTGAGAACAAAAATGTTTGGGTCTTCCCCTCCCAAAGCAGAGGGGTCGGGGGCAAGCAAGCTTGGCCTGCAAGGGGGCTTATTTCAAAGGAAGGGTTAACATCTCTGCACACCCGGCCATGAACCACACCAAAGAGCTCCTCACGGCATGAGACGGGAAGGCATTTCACTTGATGTTGCTCAAATCCAACTTTTAAATTGCCCTTCAGAGGAGTCTCAAGGCAGACAAGCCGACCTTCGGCAGGGAGATCAAAGGGAAGGGGAACCGCAGTGGCCAGGCCCTTTCATCTGGACGGACGACACCTGAGCTGGTACCTGTTGCTCCTAGGGGCTGAGACGTTGAGAGAATTACATATGAACTAGGCATCGGCACCTGGTGCATGCAGCAGGCAGCTGGTGAGCTGGGCAGAGGTGTACGGCATTAACAAGGACACCCTGGCAACCTCCTGGCTCGATGGCTTCCATGCCAGGTCCAAAGGCCACTGCTTGACCTGCAGGTGCATGCACGTGGGGGTTTTGGCAGCTGAAATGCCACTTAGCATCTCTGAGGAAAGAACACGTTGTTTGAAATATGTTTCCACAGAGGAACGGGCAGAATTACTCCAGACCCACCCAGGAAGGGACCTTCCTGTGTGCCCTCCCTTCAGCCTCCAAGCCAGGCCTCCCACCTGAGAGCATCTGCACCCTGGCTCTGAGGATGGACACAGCCACATGGGATTAACCAGCGACCGTGGGTGTGTTTTACCTGCAAGCCATGCAGAATCGCACATGGACTTAACTCTTCCCTAAAGATGGCCAGTGTGAAAGAGCCGGTGACATCACTCAGTGACAGTCACCAGGTTACTGCAGCTTACACTGCTTACCTGCCCAGGCCTCACAGAGAGGTAAACCTCATGCTGCCCCAATAAGGACCTGAAGGTAAAGGTGTAATGAGTAGGACTGCGGCTAACCACACGCAGTCCACAGCATGGGACGCAGTGCATGGAACTCACTCCCATCACACGCTCGCAGCGCACGCAGCACATGCAGCGCACGCAGCACATGCAGCACACGCCTGCGCAGAGATGGCGCCGCGTTCCAGCAGGGCAACTACTGGCTTCCACCATCGCTGGTTCTCAGAAAGGCCCCGCATGGTCTGGCATCAAGGGCTCATGTGGCCTGTTTCACGAAGCAGCAGCAACTAGTCCACAGAAGCCCCGGGACTCAGTGCCTCCAGAGCAAGAGAGTCTGGGGAGGGCAGGAGGTGGAGCGGCCAGTGTCCAGGACCTGTGGCCAGGGAGCGAGCACACCTGGGGAGGCAGACACGTGTGCTGTAGGAGGTGTGCAAGAGCCGGCACTCATGCTACCCTGGGGCAGCTTTCCAAGGGCAGAAGGAGCTGCACAGGTTTCTGGGCTCTGGCTGTTTGTGTGGCTGCTGTATGCTTCTTCCAAGGAAAGGTGAGACTCCATCTGGTCAATTCCTCATTCCATTATGCCTCCCCTCCTGCAAAAAATCGGAGCAAGCAGAGAGGGAGATGAGAAAGGCACCTTGAACATGACCTTGAATCGTTTCCAAAGTACTTTTAAGAGCCTGGTGAGTGTCAGCTTTCATCCACTGGAGATCCCAATGTCAGCGCCGGGGTTTCCGTGGAACCCTCCCTTCAAGGCACACTTCAGCCCAACACCTGGTGCCTTCTTCATGAACACGGCCATGGGCAGCATGGGTTCCCCCACATAAAATCCACTGGCTTCGCCTTGGGAGGTCCTGCTGGATGAGCGAGTGTGGGGTGGGTTCTAACTGAACACAGTGCAGACGAGATCAACAGGTCCAGGCCTCAGGCAGGAGCAGACCCCAGGATGCAGGGCCAGCTGGTAGAGAAAAGCAGTGACCATCCCCTTATGACGGCCCAGGAGCACAGCAGCCTGACACGCCCACAGAGCACCCCGTTGTAACCAGGGACACCTATACGGTGCACTGGAAGCTGCACATATTTGAGTCACACTCGCATTTTCTCATTATTTCCAAAATACAGGTTAAATTGATATAGTTCTTTTGAAAAATAATTCATGTTTAGTTTACTTCACAGAAGCAAATTCCATGAAGTTAACTTTTTTTTTTTGTTTATTTTTTTAAAGAGAGAAGGACAGTGAGAGAGAGAGAGGGAGAGAGAGAGAGAGAGAATCAATTTTTATTGAATTTTTCACATGGCTTTCATTGCTCTGACACTTAGTTGTGTACGTGGGTGCTGGGGTTTGAACCCGTGTACTTGTACATGCCCAGCAAGTGCCATAACTGCCGAGCCACTGCTCCAGCCCCAACGAAGTTAGTTTTTAACGAACAGACCAGTGTGAAAAGTGATGACGAAGGCCAGGGCTCTATAGCAGCATCTTAATGGGACACCACAAAGTGCTAAGTCTGCTGCCTTGGGAATGTGCACTTGTGAGAATGCTGAATTCCTCATCGCAGGACTCGAGTGTGGTCAGCACCAGCTGAATCAGAAGAGCAAGTTGGACTCCTATGGTCAGCACCAGCTCTATGGGAAGAGCAAGTCGGACTCCTCCAAGGTGGAGTCACTCAGCCAGCACAGAGTTCACTCTGCACACAACAGGAAGTCGACACCAACATGCAACGGTATCCTTTGTTCTTGGCCTTTCTCGAACCCTGACTCTCAGCCTATGATCATATTCACATTATGAAATTTTTTCTTCTGGCTATGGGAATCATATAAGCAACCTAGATGACAGGCAAGTGTCTATGAAATCGGTGGGAACACGGCAGACACTTACACAAGAGCAAAACATGAAGCCTTGCAGAAAATGCTACCACGAGCGTGTTTATTTTTGAAGGCCTGGTGCGGTGCGCCGCATGGCTGCAAGGAAGGGAGCTGTCAGGTCCCGGGTGCACTGATTTCCTCTTAGGCTCCTTGTGAGGCGTCAAGGGCTAACATTAGACGAAGGTGTTTAAAAACAAAATAACAAAAAAGGTCTGCACCAGGAGCATGGAAGGTCGCCACGATTATAAAACTGGGGACAAGGAACTGAATTCTTCACTGCACAAGCTGCTGTGTCTGACTATTGAGGGGGAGGGTTGCAGAGAGGCACATGTTATGCTTTCTTCTGCAAGTTCAATTTTGTTAAGCTGGTTCCAGAAATCCTGGTCCTTCCCTGGGGAACCTCTGCTCAGGTCGCCACCTCCAATTAAAACAGCCACTTACGCCAGCCGGCTCCACTTGCAGAGAGCTGTTGCTGACTCCAGCCACACCTCTTCCCCCAACGCCACACCTTGTTTACAAAGGGGGTCTCCCCTGTGAGCTCTCATTCCAAGTCCAGCTCCTCATCACACACAAGCTGAGAAGGGGCAGCCACGGGAGCCTCGAGCCCCAGCTTTCTGCCTTGTCCTCCAGGATCGGGCCATGGAGCTTCAGCCTGCCCTTGGAGGGAGCTGCTCTGACATACTGTAATGACCAGGACCCTTGGTGAGTGGCTGCCATCCCGCAAAGGCAGACGGCACAGCCCACACTCCTCTGCCCCCGGCTTTGATACCTGCCTTGGTCCTGGGTGCCCCTCTGCTAGCAGGGAGGGAAAGTGCCCCCTGCAGATGCTCACAGGAGCAGCATTCCTGGGCTCACAACACCACCAGGGGTGGCTTCCCTGGGCTGCTGCTTTTAAAAAGAGTAGTTATGTGCATCTTAAAAAAAATCTGTTTATACAAAAACCAACTTCCCTATCAAAGCAGGGTCTGTGTACTTTATGAGGTCCTGAAACCAGGAACAGCGGAGAGGCCGGCACTGACTCAGACTGGCATTGAGTGCCTGGGGCCATGTGGCCAGCCAGGTCATGAGCACCAAGGGGACACAAGCAACCCAGAGCACCTGCACCTACTCCTGCTCACCCAGGGACTCTGGGAATCTCAGACCAAAAAACTTCCATGTCGGGAAATGAGCACATGCAAGAACCTGAAGAGACCCTAGGAAGAGCTCCAGTCTCCAGCAGCACCATGCACACCCTAGGCTTCCGCCAGTCCATTCATTGATGAGGACACCAGGTGTAACATCTCGAGCATCCTGGATTAACCACGTACTGCTCACAAGAAACACACTTGGAAAATAAGTAGTGTTTTAGTCAGGCATTTTGGTGCTGTGACTAAAAAACCCATCCAGGACAATTTTAGGAGGAAAGGTTTATTTAGGGGCTCATAGTTTCAGAGATCTTAGTCCTTAGGTGGCCAGTTTGGGGCTCAAGGTGAGGCTGAACGTCATGTCATGGTGGAGGAGCGTGGCAGAGGGAAGTGGCTCAACGCATGGATCCAGGAAGCAGAGAGAGAAACTCAGTGTCAGCTACAAAACATATCCCCCAAAGGGACGTCCCCCTCAACCCACTCACCAGCATGCAGTTACCACCTGATTAATTCATATCAGGGGATTAACTCACTGATAATCAATCATTTCACCTCAGCTTTCACATCGTCATGCAAGAGCTTTTTGGGGACACCTTTCATCCAAACCAAAACATTCTGCCCCTGACTCCCAACGGTGCATGGCAGTCTCACAGCGCAAAACACATTCAGTCCACTTTCAAGACCTCGCATAGTCTCAACAGACACAAGACTGCCCAAAAGTCCAAGTCCAAAGTCTCCTCTGTGATTCAAAGCAAACTAAGTGTGAACCCCTGTCAAAAGCCAGATCGAGTTACATGTGTCTAATACATAAAGGTACAAAGCATTCATCTCCACTTAGAAAACAGGCGCATAGGAACAAGGGATGGGACCAAAGCAAATCTGAAATCTGGCTGGGCCACCAAGTCCTGCAGCTCCATGTCCAGCACCTGGGGCACGTGGCATCATGACGTTCCGTCCAGCTCTCCCTACGGCTTTGCCGGTTGTCCTCCATGTGACCTTGCTCTTGACTTGTCTGTGTTCAATCCCTGCAGCTTTCCTTGGCAAAGGATCCATGATATTGGCATTTCTTAGTCTCAGGGGTCTCCACTGTGGCTTCGGCTTCCTCCCCACATCTCCATGCATCACCCTCTCAGGGGCTGCCTTTGAAATCTTGGTGGAAGCCTCTATGGCCTCCCTAACTCTAGCATCTTGCAATCCTGCAGAGCCAGCACCACATGGTTGCCACCAAGGTCTGCCGTCATCTTGAATAGTAGCCAAGCCTCCAGGGACCCTGGCTGCAGTAGGCCTCCTTGTGCAAGAAGTGTGCTCTTCTCAAAGGAATTTTTACTCGCTTGAGCCTGAGATGAATGTGGTCTTGCCAATTCCATGAATGGCCTCTAGTCCATCTTCCCACAGAGTCTTCGCTCGGCTCTGAAACCTCCTGAGCCCTGCCTTTGCTGTGCGCAGTCCGACAGGCACTCCTGTCTTCCGAGTTCCTATGAGAACCACCCATTAGGCTCCCCTTACAACAATCTACAGCAGGTCCGGCTTGCACCACTAAGCATCTCAAAACTCCTCCCTCAAATTTCAAAAAGCTCCAGAAGTTTCCGAGCCACATGGTAAGGTTAGTCACAGCAGTGGCAAAATACATACCCCAAGGCACATTCCAAATGAGCCTCCTCCTCCAGCCACACCCTGCCAGCCTACAGTTACCAGTTCATTGTAGCAGGGGATTAACTCACGATTGAGCTAACGCTCTCATAACCCCATCGTTTCACCTCTGCCTGCCGGCACTGTCTCACAGGAGACTTGGGGGAACACCTTTCATCCAAACTGTAGGTTAAAGGCAAAAGGACCAACCCTGCGAAGACAAATGGTAAGGAAGCTGGCAACACTAAGGCCAAAGTTAACTTTGCAATATGAAAAATTACCAGGGATAAAAGCAACATCTGTAATGTTAAAGAGCTGATTCATCAGGAGAACTGAGCTATCCTAAATGAGCACAGACCAGTAACAAATCTTCAAAACACATGAGGCAAAGACTGACAGAACCAAGGAGAGAGACAAATCCATAATTTCAGGTAGATTTCAACCCTCCTGTGTCACTGACTAATGGACAGGACAAGGAAAGAGAGGTCAGAGAAGGCATAGAAAACCTGCAGAGCACACTTTACCAACCAGAGGCAATGTGCTCCAGGGAAGGCTGCCCTCAGAACAGGTGCCATGCACAAGCATGTGGAGTGACTGTCACACAGGCCGCTGAGAAGCTACAGTACACATTTCTAAAGGGTCCACAGGCCAAAGAAGGAATCCAGGGAAATTTAAAATATTTAAAACATTAAAATGCTTCACCACTCTGGGAAGCAGTATGGAGACTCCTCAAAGAATACCACTCTTGGGTATTTTCCCAGAAGACATATATCTGGCGTACTACAGTGACGCAGGTATGTCAATGTTCACAGTAGCACAATTCACAAGCACTAAATTATGGAATCAACCCAGGCACCTACCATTGGATGAATGCATCAATAAACTGTGATATATATTTACCATGAAATTCTACTTAGTTATTAAAAAAAAATGAAGTCATGGCCTTTGGTAGTAAATGGATGGAGATGGAGAAAGTCATGCTGAGTGGAATTAGCCAAACCAGAAACTCAAGACTGAAAGCTTTCTCTCCTGTGTGGAAGCTGGAGGACGCTACAGGAAAGAGCGAGAGAACAACAAGCGTAAACAACAGACTCTTCAAACACAGACTGCAAACTGAACTCGGGGTGGAGGGAGGCGGCGGGCAAAAGGGGGAGTATGTGTGAATGTACGAAAGTGCTAACAGAAAGCTCTTCAATAGGGAAGACCACAATGAAAAATAAAGTGTTGTTTTTAAAATAAAATACTAAAATGTTTCAAAGTGAACAACAACAAACCATATCAAAATCTGTGGGACGCACCTAAAGCAAAGCTTAAAGGGCATTTTATGTATTGAAAACTTATATTATCAATCAAGAAAAGTTGGAAAACAATGACTATAGCTTCTACCATAGAAAGTCAGTAAAACAGTAACTCATAAATAAGAACAACATAAATATGAAACACAAAACTGAAAATGTAGAAAAATTCGTCACAAGCAAGAAATTGTCCTTAAAAGATTGATGAAACACGTAAACCTCTAATGTGACTGATTTGGAACAAGGGAGGGAGGGAATCGATAAATCACAAAATGAAAAAGAAAAAGGATAGCAGAACAGGGATTTCAAGGCCTACCCTACAGACCTTAAAGGGTAGGAGGACAATAAGAGGTATTATGAATCAGTGCCAATAAATTCAATAACGCACATGAAATGAATGAACTCTTCAAAAGGCAATTTACCAAAGTCACAAAGAAACAAAATGTGAATAATGCTGTACTCACTTTTTAAATTGAAAAATACACAAACTTCCCACAAAGAAAACCCCATGTCTAGATGCTACCAAACATTTAAGTGAAAAACACCATCACTAAGCAATTTTAAGAAGCAAAGGAAGAGAGAATACTTCTCAACTCATTTTTGAGGTCTGCATTGCCTAATATAAAGCTTGAATAAGAAACCACAAAAAACCCAAATACCAGTGTCTCTCCTGAACAAACAATTCTTAAAATATGAGCAAGCCCACACCAGCACTGCTTACATGTCACTTCTTTGGCATAGAAAAAGTGCTGGAATTACACACTCATGTACACAGAGAAGGGTGTAAACTTGTGTTTATTTGTCAAAGTGGCATTTATTGTAGCAAGCAACATTTAATAATTAAAATTAATTAATGTACAGAATAAAGGACAAATCACAAACATTTCAACAGATGCCAAAAAAAAAAAAAAAAAAAAGGGATGAGGGCACAACTTTCATGACAAAGCACTCAGCCTACAAGAGCAGAGTGTAATTTCTTCACCCAAGAATCTGTACTTCTATTTAAGGGTAAAATAGTGGGAATTTTGCCTCTAAGACCAGTTAGAAGAATATTGACTTTCATCCTCCTGCTCAATACAAAGTGGAGACACTAGCCACTCTAATAAGACAAGAAAAAGGAATAAAATACACAGATGTAAAGAAAGGAATCCAACTGTCTTCATTCTCAAACAAGTTGATCGTATACAGGGAAGATGCCAAAGTGCCCTTGGGTCACAGTGTGATCAGCAAACTCACAGGATGGATACAAGGCACATTTCTAAAACACTATTTCTACACAATGGCAACTAAAATTAAAATATCAAGGAAATTGAAACTAAAAATATGTCATTTCTAAAGAATCAAAAACAAAATTCATGGATATTTTACGAAGACTTGTATGCTAAAATTATAAAAACAAAATGAGATATATTAACAATGATAAATATTGAGATCACAATCATAGATCAAGACCAAAAATTGTGTGATTATCTCTCCAAACAGATCTATAGATTGAATGTAATCAAGACCAAAATCAGAAGCTTTTTTTTCTGTAAAAATTAAGATGCACATACCAAAGTGGGGATACCAAGAACAGCCAAAACAATTTAGAAAAGTGGGGCTGGTCAAATCTGGAGGTATGCAACAGGGCACCAATGGACAGTGGGATACAGAGCCCTGAACAAAGGCCCACATGTGGTCATGTTGAAGCATGGCTCCCTTCAAAAGCCTTGGTACTTGCCAGGACTTCAGAATTGGAAATTAGATCTCAGGGAAATACCAGATAGAAATTCCATTTGAAAAGCATATTTTTTTAATAAACAGAGCTTTTTTGATAAGTCCTATAGGACACCAAAAAAATTACACAAACTTAAAAAAAATAAAGTAAACCCAATCTATTTTCCTTGCTCAGTGCTCATTAACTGAGCATTCTTAGTCCAGGAAATGCCCCTGGAGGAGGTCTGCAAGATGGCCAAGAGGCTTGCCCAGAGGAAGCCCTTCACATGGTGGGCACAGCCAGGATCTCAGAATTGCTGCTGGACTCCTGGCTGCTCTCACCCAGGCCACAAGAGGTGAGCTCAGGCCCTGGAAGTGCAGCACCCTGGCTTGGAAATCTGTGCAACAGAGGTACAGAAGCACAGAGCCTGGACTGGGTGGAGTTATAGTGACCAGAACTCAGGGAGTACATGAACCAGGGGGAACACACCAGGCTTCTCTCCTGATCTCACCATTACCTACGAGTTCAGAAAGAGTTGGGCATTTTTTGTTTTCCCGGAAAACTCAACAAAGAATGAACAGAGAATGTTACAGGGTAAACAGGGGCTCTCCAGACAGCCAGTGAGTGGAGACTCACTTCCCCTGCATTAATGAGGTGACTTCAGGGCTGGTGCCCTGGACATTCCCTGACTTCAGCACTGTCGCTGCTGAGGAAGGAGGTGGGACCCATGAGGTTTTCAGAGAAGACAGGAGAAAGGGTGAGCACAGAGAGGCAGTTCGTGGGGGAGGAAGCTGGGGTTCCACAGCCATGGGCATTAAGGAGGACCAGTCTTTACCCCAGGACCAGGGTGTGGCTTCTCTTCCCTAGCTTCTGCTCCTGTCCACCTGGCGTGTCCTCACCTGATCACATGTGAAAGGACCAGCTCTGGTGCTCTTGGCAGGCCGTGCTGCTCTGCAACCTTATGGTCAGCGCAACAGCTCCCTGGGTAGCAGCACTGGGTTCCACAGTGCTGCAGAGGATCGGGAGTGGCAGGGTGAGTGGGGATGGCACCTCTGCATCATTCCCTCCAGTCTGCTATCACTGGGCAGGGTGCAAGGGCAGCAGCTGGACACTGTCCCCGCCTCGCTGCCTCTGGGAACACATCTGCCTCCACTGCTGGTAAGGGAACCCTACACACTTACACCAACATCTGGCTTCTGCTGTGAACTTCCAACTGCACCCAGAAGATGGGACCCAGCCCAGCACCCATCTGCAAACCAAAAGTGCCACTTCGACACCCAAGGCCACGGGCTTGGCTCCCTTCCCAGCCTGGAGCCCACCCATTTTAGTCAGCTTTGCTTGCTGTGACCATATATATACTTGTTTTAAAGAGAGAGAGGGAGAGAGAGATAGAGAGAGCGAACCAATTTTATTTAATTTTTCATTGTTCTGACACTTAGCTGTATACATGGTGCTGGGATTTGAACCTGGGTCCTCGTGCATGCCAGGCAAGAGCCATAACCAATGGGCCACCACTCCAGCTCAGGAAAAGTTTATTTTGACTCATGGTTTCAAGTTAAGTCCATGGTCAGCCAACTCCACAGGTCCAGGCCTAAGGTGAGGCAAAACATCATGGCGGAAGGGAATGGAAAAGAAAGCAGCTCTAGACGGGACAGCCAGGAAGCCAAGGGAGCTCTGCTTACCAGGGTCAGAACATAAACCCCCAAGGCATGCCCCCAGTGACCTGCTTCCTCCAGCCACACCTCGCTGCCCACAGTTACACCCAGCTAATCCACAGGTGTAGATCGACCCACTGAAGGTAAGGTGCTCATCACTCATCATGCTAGCATTATCTCACGCTTGAGTACGGGACACCTTGTACCTAAACCATCGCTCATCATTCTAGCACTATCTCATGCTTGAGTATGGGACACCTCGTACCTAAACCATGACACCATCGCTCATCATTCTAGCACTATCTCACACATGAGTACGGGACACCTCGTACCTAAGCCATGACACCATTGCTGCTGCCCCCTGCCCTGGGCAGGGATTTTACACCTGTGCCTTCCTCCTCTTGTCACAGCACCTCCCAGTGAGCCCTCCTCTCACACAAATGATCCAGTGTGGGACGCTCAGGCCCTTTGTCCCCAGAAGGCTTTGCTGCTGCGCTGGCACCTGGACCCTTACAGCAGCCTATCTCGCACGCCCACCCTCGGGGCACTGTCTGCTGAATAGGTACCATGCGGCATGCTGAAGAGACAACACTGCCTGTGGTGGGTCTGGGGAAGCTCGCCCTGGGCAGTGAGTGCTCCAGAAGAGGTGGATGTACTAGAACTGCGCCCATAGACATTTCCCAAGGAAAGGAACGGGAAACGGACAGTTACCGACATTGGAGACTGCGTGCTGCGGCTCAGATGACTTGGGATATAATTTACAGAAAGCTCATTTACAGAATTAAATCACCATCCTGGTTCCCACCAAAGAACGCAGTGTGAAGGAAGAGGATAAAGCCACCGTGCTTACACATGTCGGGGACAGCTGGAGCCCCCGTGCTGCATGGGCCTTGCCCACCACAGGGTGGATGTGCTTGGCACAGAGGCAGCAAGAGCCCCTGCTAAATGGCAGCGTTTCTCCTCTTACTACTAAAGTCAAAGCCAACCTGATTTCTGGGAATCTGAAACAACTGGGAAATGACTTTCACTTACAATCTCACAAGTACAGAAATCTCACTCTATGAGACGGTGCCTCTATGTTAAAAGCCAGGAACAGCCTACGCTTCCCCACTCCACAAAGCATAAAAGTGAGGGGCTGGAGCGGTGGCTCAGCAGTTATGGTGCTTGCCTGGCATGCACAAGGACGCGGGTTCAAACCCCAGCACCACGCACACAACGAAGTGTTGGAGCAACGACAGCCACATGAAAAACTAAACAAAATTGATTCTCTTTCCCTCTCTTGTCCACTCTCCCGCTCTTTAAAAAATACTGTAAAAGAGAAAGCTCACAATTCCTTCCCTACTGAAAGCATTAAAAAAATCATTTCAAAGGCAAGTGTAGGACGGAGAGGGGAGGGAACAACAAAGGAGGCTGGACTGTGGCACAGCACCGGGAGTGGGAGTGGGAAAGCACCAGGACGCTCTGCAGGCGTTCCTGAGCCCACGCCCGAGAGGAACGGCATACAGAAGCCTGGTGTCAATTTAAATGCACTGAACACTAGGAAAATGCCCCCGACCAGGGCTTCAGAATTGTACAGCACATTTCCACTCAACCCAACGAGATTGCCTGTCACAGCTGACACGGCTCGTCAAAAGCTATCCTCCACTGCTCATGGGCAACATCCAGGGTCAAAAGACCAAGTGCAATGGTCCAGCCATCCCCGTGTCTTTCCTTCAGAGCAGCAGATATTGAACTCTAAAATGACAAGACAGAGCGGGCTGAAACGGCTGACTAAGAGGCAGGAGCTGTCCAAGGCTGCAGATCTGAAGGAGAAAAACCAGTCGACATACGTGTGTCAGGCGGAGCAGTGCGCTGACAACCGCACGCGCAGCAGCCCGGCCGGCGCGGGACAGCGCAGGGACCTGGGATCCCGGCGGCACAGTAAGCATGCCTGCCCAGAACCCCCCCCAGGGATCACTAGGAAACACGGGCCATGGGTGCTGCACTGTGCCCCATCAGCAGGAGCAAGGTAAGGCTGGGTGCCGGAAACCCCACTGCCAATCATCCTGAGAAAGGCAGGGTCCCCACACATGCCACAGCACAGATGAACCTCGGATCTGCACAGAAGACCCCAAGTCCTCTCTCAAGAGGCTCCACAGAGTAGCAGGTGGCTGGGAGGCGGGAACAGCTGGCACTTCCTGCGTGCGGTTTCAGCTGGGGATGGTGGAGCATGCTGGAAGTGATGGCCAGGAGAGCTGCACCCAGTGCCCAGGCTCATGCTACAGAACTGCCCACGAAGTGGCTGTCTTGTTAAATCGACCTAGTGTTCACCATGAACTGGCAAAGCAGGGGCAGTACTCAGGTCCTGCAGCTGTCCCCTGGAGCACAGAAGGCAGCAAAGTTCCCAGGACACGTGAGAGGCAGCAGCAGCCTTGTGCACCAGCATCTGAGGCATGGTAATGCTGGGCCAGGCCCTGAGGAAGTGTCAGGACCAACTGGCCTGCAGCACCAGCCTCCCCAAAATGTGCGTGTGTGTCAGCTAAATGGCAAATATGCAAACTCTTTTTATCAGAACAAACACTAACATTTTATGGAGTTGGATAAAGTAGAAGTAAATTCAAGATCAGCGATGTCCTTGCCTGACACAACCTTTTCTGGAGGCTGGTCCCCTACTCGTAGACCCCAGAGGACAGCAACCTTCTTGGGACGGGGACCATTAGGACATGTCAGATGCAGGTTTATCCCTGCCCCTGACAAAGCAGTTGGGGAACACACGCACACAGCACTCTCCTGGGGCAGGGCCCCAGTACAGCCCAGCCCACCTAAGCACAGGGCAAATAGGGACGTTCACACCACCCAGCAGCGTGTGGCCAAAGACCTTCCACTCTCCTTACCTGCCTTAGTCACTAGGTGGCAAAGAGCGCATGTGCCTATCTGAAGACCTAAATGACTTCCTCTTGGCTTTACAATGCCCAACAGTCCCTGGGGACCAGCACTCCCGGATGCACCCAAGATGTTAAGAAAGGCTCTCTTTCCACTGGAACCTTCCAGATCAGATCCTTCTGTCCTGATCACCCTCCACCTGACATTCTACAACAGCCTGTAGCACAGTTTCCCTGTACCCCAGTGAGCAGAGATCACAAAATACAATACTAATGTCTTGGTTGGACCTGCCCTCAGGTTGGCCTGTAGCTCTCATGGGAGAGCGACCTCCGCTAAGAGTCTGGCCGTCCCCGACAGCTGGGAAGGAAGTGTGGCTGACATGGGAACATCAGGCCCAAAACCCTGGCCTCAGTCTGGGTGATCTAAGGCCACTCCAGCTGTGGAGCTCCCAGCAGCACCCACTCACATCTCAATCATGAAACAAGCCTCTGCTTCCCTGACCAGTCCCGCTGTCTGCACCTGCTTACAGGGACAGCTCAGGACATCCTGGGGTCACCGGCAGGCAGCACTGCATCTGAAGCCACTTCTAGGGAACTCAGCTCCTTTAATTTCGCAGCTTGATGCATTCACTCTCTGTGGGCACCACAGAGGCTGCAGAATAAAACAATTTGGAGGGCTGAAATGCAGTCTAAGAGTGAGAGGTGAGGCACCTCCCGCCTAGCCCTCTGCACCAGAACAGTCACATTCACCCACCACTCAAAATTTTATCTCCTGGGATCTTACTTTGTGCCAGACGCTGGTGGAGACCATGCAGGTGCAGCCGTGAGCCCGCCAGACGGTGTCTCTCCTATGGGAAGCTGCATTCCAGAGGGCACAATTGCAAACAAGCCAACACATCATTAGCTAACTCAGGCTTTGCAAGGACCGGATCCTACGAATGCCTTACGACTGGGGCTCAGACTGTCCTGCTGCAACGAAATGCAATCCTACGTTCATGGCTATGTTCCAGTGTAACTGTTCTCCAAACTGGTGGCCAGCCCGAGAGCCACAGCTGGCCAACCTCTGCTCTAGAGGCAAACAGCAGAGCAGGGACAACCAGGAAAGCTATGGTAGGGAAATGGGGTCACCAGCAAACACAGGCCAGAGAACAAGGTGACAAGGGGCCAGCTGAGTAGATGGTCAGGGTCAAGAGTTCCCATCAGAGAGAGCAGTGCATGCAAAGGCCTGGGGCTTGGGCTCAGTGGCAAGTTCTAGGGACAGCCAGGAGAGCAGTGTGGCTGGAGGGGAGCGGCAGGAACTGGAGGTGACTGCAGGAAGGCCATGTGGGTCCACCAGGCTGCATTAGGCCTTGGCTTTAATGCAAGGAAGAGGACCTCGTGCAGAGATTAAGGGGCTATTGCTGCACGCACCCTGTGTTCACTGATCACTACCTTCAAATGTCAAATATTTTCAAATATTCCAAGTCTTTGAAAAGCCCTCATTCACATGTGTGGGTCACCCAAACTGCAAGACGTAAGTAAACGAGAACCCACTCCCAAATGACCCCGACAGGGCTACAGCACGTGCTGAAGGCCTTCCAAAGCACACACTCAGCACCTGCCTTCAGCTTACAATCAACTCTTTTGCTTTTCAACAGCAAACCCCAAACCAAAGGGAAGCTGCCTGGAGTCGCTGTGACTCCTTTCACCTGGTCCCTGCTGCAGGCTCCCGGGCCCTTCTCTGAAGGACTTGCTCAGACCCTGCCTGTACAGCCAGCCTGCTTTCTTCTGTGACCCCTTTCTGGTGAACAAAGGACGCCCCTTTCACACTTCTGATACTGCATCCAACCCAGGGGAAGTGCTTCCACGTGTCCCCCTACCAGGCTCAGAGCTTCTCCTGGTACTGAGTCAAAGCATTGGCCAAAAGTCCCAACCCTGAAGTGCCCTGATCTACACGACCCATCACATGGCATGAAGGTTATGACCCTCCATGTGGGCAGAACAGCACTACTCTCGGATCTACTTGCCATGATCACCCTGCCTGGGTGAGGGACATGAAAGGTGGAAAGAAACGGGTGACAAGTCCAATGGACAGTCCCTCACCCCTCTGCCACAGCATCACACACGATGTTTGCCTCTGAGAGCCACCTCCCACTTGGGCTGTCACTGTCACTGGACACCCTGCAATTCACCTGCTCACCACTCCATGGCCCAGACCTGCCCAGGAGTGAGCAGCCACCAGCAGGTGACATGAAAGAGCCCCACAGGGACGCTGCGTGCTGGCCAGCATGCTCTGTCACCTACATCCATGCTACATCCTGCCCTGAACAGTCAAAAGCACATCCCAGGACCCCACGTCCAGCACGGGAGAGCAGAGGACAGAGTGGGGCCTCAGCCAAGGTCCCAAAGCAGGACTGGTGGCTCCTGGCTTTGAAAAGTTTCTGCATTCCCAGTCCCACTTCCCCCACTGGAAAATGACTAAAAACAGCTGAGATAATTACTGCATTTAAAAATGCTTTTATGGAATAACATAAAGAAAGAGACAAGCAAGGTGAAGGAAGAGGCTCTGCAATAGAAAAACTAAATTGGAGCACAGATAATTATAGGCAAAGAGATTATGCCTTATTTCAATATAAATAAAACTTTTTAAGCGTAAGATAAAAAGCCATGCCTCAATACACCAGTTTTCCAACAGAATACATTCAATTCAAACAATTCTTGTAATTTCAAAACAACGTTATTTGCTTTATTCGAGAAGTCTTATTATTTATACATGTACAATGGATGAGAGGAAAAAGGCTCAGTACGTCTTGTAATGAGAAATCCGGCCCCACCGAAGCAGCGGCCGAGCTAGCTCGGAATTTCTCTCCGTCTCCCTCCATTACAATGGAACTCCATGACTAACTTCAGCAGGCCCTCTGCGTAGACTATTCCGCTCTCTGCTCCGGGCTAAACATTCTTCTGTGTATATACTAGTAAATTCAACAGCCTCTTTAACATCTGAGAACGAATTACTGACAAGTCATTTTTTCGCTCCATATTGCAAGTCAACGTGGCAACCCTGTTTTTTTTCTATTATAAACATGTACTATACCCCAGCTCCAAGTCGTTTTGGATGCTGATACAAGATTCATAATGGCTGTCAGAATCTGCAATTTTCCCTTTTGTTTTATGAGGTCAGGCAATATTACATGCACTGATATATTCCATTTTCCCAGCTGAAAACCTTCTCATTTGAGCCCGACAGGGTGAGGGAGTCGTGATTTTGCAAACCTCGCATGTGAAACACAGTACGAGGGGCAGGTGGCTAACCCCACATTCTCCTCTTGCTCTTGTCCACTGGCAACAGTAAATTAAACTGTCAAAAACGGAATTGTCCTGTCATCAACAAAGCTATAGCTTCACAAGTATTGCAACATCAGACAGACTTCTAATTCTGCATTTCCCTGCACCTGTAATTTCATCAGAAGCTCGTGCTGGACCATGGTGAGGAGCTGTCCAAGGGACACTGGCGCCGTGAATTCCTTCAGAGGCTTGACGTGGCATTTCAAAGACAGAAATTAATCAACAATCCCAGCAATTTGTAATATATATAAAAAGGGTGTTCGGTGTGGGGTCCCGACCTCCAACAGGACCCTTTAGAAGGACAGAAATGCTAACACGGGCGTGACACGCTGCACGACGGGGGAAGGAAGTATGCACAAGTTACTCTGCGGACAATGCAGAACACACATCCTGGCGCTGACACACACTTGGAATTGCTTAAGAGTCACACTTGGATCGGGCACCAGAACATCCACCTTTAATGACATCGTGTAGAAAGGGCTTGGATCCTGAAATTTAAATGTTATTACAGAATCCAATTTAATCTCAGGTATTAGCCACAGCAAATCTTATTTCTAGGAATTTCTTCCTCAGGTATTTCTTCAAGAATAAAAATGTCCTCTTACTTCTGGTTTAAATGAGCCTCTAACCCTCATTCCAGATGACTGACCTGCTTTTAATTTCTGCCTCTCTAGACTGCATTTCCAATAAGTTACTCCCTGGTAGGTTGAACAAAATCAGAGCCCCTCCACCTGCTACGTCCCCCCGACAGACAGTCTTGGGAGTGCCAAGCAAGCACAGGACATGTGCCCTGTCCCCTGACTTATAAACTTGTCTAGTGAAAGAGGCCTTTCTGCCTGCTCTAAAAACAACAGAGTCACAAGTTTAGTTGCTATTAATTAAATATTGCAATCAAATATTGTTATATTATCCCTACAAAAATTTATTGCTTATCAATCATTCTGCTCAAGACAGAAAGTTAAATTGAGATGAGGAATCATTTCACAGCTTAATACAGTCAAAGTGACTCAATATTCCTTTATTAATTCTCATTTAATATCACTTTAAATTGCTGCCATTATTATCCTACTGTAGACGAAAGATTCTGTGTAATTAGTCTGTATTAAGCCCTTTTTATTTATAAGGAGCCAAATAAACAAACCCACTTTAATTACCTGGGCTCCACAATATTGATCCGAGCATCAAAATTTAATATGACTTTATTTCAAATTTCCATATGACTAGTATTTAAATTTGTTCCAGCAATAACAATTTTGCAGGCACAAATGACTTTTCATTCAAAGTATGTAAATTACTGCCAGCGCCGGGCACCGAGGCTCTTGGTGCCCACAGCATGTTTACGGAGACCTCGGGGCCTCGCTCCTGCAGGCTCTGCTCCCTGGTACAGCAGGAAAAGCCACCAATTACCAGAAGAGACAAAAGTCAACGAAGACAGGGAGTCTTCTCCCTCCCCAACCGTGTTCTCTCCCACTCCGCTACACGGTGTTAACGACATACAAATTTTGAGGTCATTAAGTATGAGCGGGAACGGGGAGCCGGGCGGGCAGGCGGGTGCGTGTGCTCACGTCAGCATTTCAAGCAGCCTCCTAATCCCACAATGCAGGTTTCAGCATTATTGTCTCAATTTAACTTGCATTAGTACCTAGCACCTTGATTGCACTGTTGGGTGGTAATCTTCGTCGGCACATGCCATCATTACTTATGTCAAGCCTCTCGAGTTGTTATGAATACTATGTTGTTTTACGAGAGAGAGGAAATTAGTGCCAGTTCCCTCGAGTTTTGGGTGCTTAACACAGAAGCACTGCGCGGCCCTCGCAAATCCCACAACAAATCCTTGTTTAGTGCCACATGGAGATAAGGACTTTGCAGCAACATTGGAGCATAAATAACTCATGTCCCTCTTTATTTGCAAATGTCAAAAAAAAAAAAAATCACGGTTCTTGGATGCTGCTTCGCACACAGACAGCGGGAACGCATCCTCCGCTGCGCACACCAGTTGAGTGAGACAAGGCACCCGGCCGCCGCGCCACCCAAGACACAAAACAAAGGAACGTGCGCACGTGTGCTCCAGGAGTGCTGCAAAACACTGCTTCGGATGTATTTTTAATAAAAGTGAACTCCTCGAATCCGGGGGACAGGCGGCAGTAACACGAGCCTTTCCTCGGGAGGACGATAAAGTGGAGAAGCGCTCCACACCCGGATTGCCTTGTCCATGATTTTCTTTCCTAAATATGATCTGCGCTGCAGTTGAAAAGAATTATTTTCTGGTTTTGCAGGGATCTTTGCATTGTCTGTTTATTCTGTTTACATGGCAAATGAAACCCACGATAGGAATAGGTGAGCTCCCCAGAGAGAAAACGAAATTCAGAACTGATGTGCAGATGGGCACAGGGGCCCATGAACACGGAATATAAATTAACGTGCCCTCAACAGTCACATCTGGGACGGAACAGGCCAAATAAATAATTTTGACATTAAAAGAAATTAAAAATCAAGCATTGCAAATAGTAGAATAAGTTTTTAAAAAAAATGATATCATTAGTTTACAAGATGTTTGAGATGGCATTTAGAATAAAATCATCAATATATGCAGGTCTACACTGGGGCATGGACACTTCTCTCTTTTCTTTGCAGAGCTAGTAATAACCTATTTAAAATACCACTCCACAGAAATCTCCACGTCCTGCCTTTTCAAGCCCTTTTTTGTGGGTTTAGAAACAAAATGTACTGAAGCTCTGCATTTTGAGCTTGTCCATGTTTAACTGAGTGAAACGCTGAAACAGCTCTGAAGGCGAATCTTGAGTTGGCCACGTAGCAGGGAAGCGGGGCCCAAACACTAGGGCTGGACACCATGTGATTCCGCCCACTTCTCTCCACCCTTTGCTGTCCTGCTTCATGCAGCTTGAACCAGGCTAAATAACAAGGAAACGCGGCCCTTTGGCAGCCCCTTCTGAGACTGGAGTCCAGGCCTGGAGGCTTCATAAGAATGAAGAGGCCTGGAGGTCATAGCTGGAAAGCCAGGCAGCAAGCTTGAGGTACAGGTGGGGCCTATGCAGGGCACCAGCAGGGTCGCCCAGGGTGTACAGAGCACAGGGGCCACTCCCTTCAGGAGTCACACTGAGAAAGTGGGCGCCTCAAGGGTGCATCCACAAATGAAGGCCATTTGGAGAAATGGCTTCTGACAGCCTTATAAAACTTGCATGAAGGGACCGAGCGGGTGCTCCTGCACCCAGACTGACCGCAGGCCCAGCCGTGCATCTGAGGATGCACGCATTAGCCACTGTTAAACTCTGCAAGCGAAGTCCTTGGCAGCCTGGGCAAATTCACTGGCGCCCAGCCTTCACCGTCCACTGCGTATGGAAAGACGTTTTTTTCAGAAGGTAAAATATTTTTCTGAGTGTAACAACAGGCATGACTTATTTCAGAATTAAGTGCTAGGCTCTCTGGTGCTTGGGGAAATGTAAAGTACGATTTTTACTCCAAATCCACAATCCACTTCACTAGCTTGTACTCTCCCAAGGCCCCCAGCAGCCCCTCAAGATGATGAGCAGCGTGGAGAGCGCTTTGGTAAATCATGCAAACAAGGGGGAGGAAGGAGACAAAACCATTTCTCTCCCCATTTCATAAAACCAGTCAATTGATTTATAAACTGCTTTGGGGAGAAAATAAACACCAGGCTACCAGCGTGAGCACTGACTCTTAAGAATCTGACCTCCAGTGCAGACACACTGGGTCAGGGGGACAGCGCCACCCCCACAGCGACCCCCACCGAGCGCATGGCCAAAGACAAGGGGGCCACAGCACAGGCGTGGTTATCTGCGATCTGGGAGTCTGGAGCGCACCTCTGCAAACCACAGAATCATCTCAGTTTCAAATTACAGAAAAATAATTGACGATTTCAATACAGCACTTAAATAAAAGAAAGTTTTATGCTTCGCAGTGTAAGTGCTGGTATTTTTTGTACCCGACAAGCTGCCCATACAAGAAGCAGTGTGCCGAATATTCTCGCCAACAAAGGCATCTGAAATTAGCAATTGCTTTTAGAAACTTTAATTACAATTTTAAAATGCTATTTCTGCTCTATAATAGATTCCAATTGTTTCAGTATTATCTGGCTTGCAAATAAAATCTACAGTAGATGACAATATTCCCAGGATTAATCACTCTTGAAATTCTAATATGCTCTTGAAATACCAAATAAAAAAGACAGCAATGTTGTTGATGTACTGAAAGCTTCCTGCTTTTTGCAGTTTGCTATTATTATGCATATCCAGGTAGAAAGTTAATTAACCCAAAGCTTAAGCTAATTATGATAGCAGAATGCTATCAACCCAGCGCGCTCAGTCAGACAGCTGTCCGGAATTTCATTTGCTAATCATTTGTCTTTTGGCTGAGCATATGGTACATTTTCATGCTATCAGAGGAACAACAAACAGCTGAAAATCATTAACTAAACACAATGTGCATAAAATCAGAAGCAGTTTTTATACAGCTTTGTGTCAGACAAAAAGCCAGATCCTTGCCCTATAAAAATTAATGATTATTTTGGTTCTTGTCACTTAGAAATTTTAGCTGATAGTGCAATAAATATGTGACCAGAATTTCAGTTGCATCAATTACCTGCTTATATGAGTTTGCAAAAATATTCTAAATTTACAAAAAGGGCATTACAATAAATAGGGGTAATTAAAGAATACGCTCCTTCGATGCCCGAAGACTGAGAACCAGCTTCCGAAGATGACCTCTTTGTTCACTTTGTGCAGAACCTCAGCCTCGGTGCACTAGTTTCCTGAAGATGAGTTTTTAAAATTGCAAGGTAAAAACGTATGAAATATACTTGCACACGTTCCTGAAGCAGTATGTGACATTTCTGAGACCATCCAGAAGTCTGTGTAGACATCAGAAAGCCACATAAATCACAGTACAAAGTTCACCTCGGCGTTAGACTGCACGGAGAGGAGTGGTGGTGGAGAAGCAGTAGCCCAGCAATGCCAGGGTACCAGCCGCCCTAGGCAGGCAGCGGAGGCCCACCTTGCCACCTCCTGACCATTTGCCCTTTGCAGCTCAAGCCTAAGGACCAGGAAGATGGGACACACCAGAAGCAGCCATGCAAGCAGCGTGGGCCCGCTGGGTCAGCGACCAGCTCTCACACACGCCCCCCACCATCTCGAAGCTGCTCCGCTGGCTGAAGTGGCATCACCCAGAGAGCTGTCCACAGGCACCTGGAAATACCTGGACAAAAGGGACACAGAGCTCATCTGTAACCAGCTGACTCCTGACCCCATTGGGCTCTGCACTTGGGCACGTCCACCAGCGCCCAGCAACTGTGGACGCAGGACATGAAGTGCTCATCTCACTTGCAGCTTTAAAGAAGTAAACATGAGCGACGGGAAACTGGCATTTGTGACACTGTCTTCAAGCTAACCTTACGATATTATTATTATTATTATTATTTTTTACAAAGCAATAAAGATGAAGACTCCAGGTGAGCGTGAGGCTGCAAATGCCAGCCACGTGACAAGATCGAAATCTTCCTCCTCAAGAAAAGACCAGGCTCTCTGACCAAAGGTGCAACGGTCCAGAAATGGAAAACAAACTTTTGTCTTCCTGGGGATAGCTGAGACTTAACTCTTCGCGGGAGGTGGTGTCTGAGAACGTCGTCAGCCAGAGGCTGAGCAGAGACTGCTTAATGACTGGTCCGTGGGGATTTCCACTGGTCATGGACCAATGAATAGTGAGGAATTCCCAGAGCCCAGAGACACTGCACTGAGACACCGCTCGGGTCCACTTCAGCTGCAGGGGCCACAGGGACAGCTTGCACCCTGACAGCACAGCCTCCAGGGCCCAATGCCAAGCAGCACTTTTCAGGACACATGACCCCCAGGGCGCCTGGTGCACTTTTATTCACTTTGGACAAATTAAACAGGATTAGGAGGGACACTCCTCCCCATTGTCCCCAACAGTCTAACGTCCAGCCCCTAGGGGTGGGTACTTGCCCCTGCTGGGACCCTGGGAGCCAGGTGGGCCCTGGTTCCCCTGCCATCCATCCCTGGCAGTGGAGGCAGGACAGCCCTCCACACCCAAAGTCTGCCCACAGCTCACAAACACATCAGGCTAGAGGGGTCCTAAGCTGCAAATCCTCGGGAAACCTTGCCTGAGGCCGACGCCCTCACATAAGACCTGCGAGACCATGCAGCCATTCAGCGTGTGAGGCGGCCCAAGGCGGCCCAAGTGCGGTTGCGACTGGAAAGGACCTGGCTTCTGGCCTGCTGGGAGGACGTGGCCAAACCCATTACTTTGGTCAGAAGGCACAATCAGCCACAGCACCAGTGGCAGCGTCTCTTCCCAAGGAGCCGAATCCTTCCCATCTAAGTTTTCAAGTTAAAAAAGGAAAGTCTTCAGATAAAACGCGCTACCAAGAAGGGAAGGCATTGGGGGCAACTTCAATCTAGTCCTTAAGGCCTTTCCCTTCTCTTCCCCAGGCTCCACACTCAACACCGATATTGATATTAATATTAATTTGTCATTAATACTAATGTTTCACTAACCAACTAGGAGTATTTTGAAATATCCAATTTCTCTGGATAGCTAAACCTCAGGTTCTGCTATGAAAAATGTTTTCTAATTATTGCTTTCCAGTAAGCCGTCAGACAATGCAGCTAGTTTCCTTATTAATTCAGGAATTTCAGACTTGTATGAAAAACCAGCCACCTCTGAGCTGGCCCCAGCGGGTCACAGCTAATGCCAGCACTCAGGACACCCTGGTCTCAGCTGACAGCCCAGCAGGCCACAGTGAGGGCAGCCTGCTGGGGCAGGAGGAGGCAATGCAGATGCTTGCCTAATTTGATTAATTTAATTTGGAAACAAGTAATCCACTGAAAGTCCTGAGTGTTGCTCTTGCTAGTTCACTCAGAAAAAAACAAAAAACAAAAAACAAAAAAAAAAAAACAGGCTCACAAACTACCTGGCAGGCTCCGTCGTTGAAGGGGAGCACACCCTAGTACAGATTCCTCAGGGTCTGCTGCTGGCTGCCTCTCCAGTCAGAAGAACGGGCAACTGTCAAAGTGTCCCCCAAACACTCTCCTTCACGCGGGGCAAGAGGAACAGGAAGGGGCTTTCAGCTAGCTGCCTCCTGGTCCACTGCTCAGACCACCTTCCTGCTCTGCAGCTCCCTCACAGGAGCCAGGAGCCCATGGAGATCCAGGCCGGGTGCGGGCACTGGAATGACAGTGTCCCTAGTGGCCAAGGGGCTGCCCCGGGACGATGGTTCAGTGCAAGGTGGCAGCTGTGGGTGGGCCAGGAAGACAGGGGCTCAGGGATGCTGTGGCCAGCAGTGGATATGAGATGTGTCCCTGGAGACACCTCTGAGCTAGAAGGCAGACAGCCTGCTCTGCAGAGGGAAGTCACAGGTGTGACCCCAAGTTCTGTCTCTATGTAAAAATAAATGGAAAATTGCTTCACAGAACCTTCAAAAAGAAATGTCATACTAGTGGCAGTCAGAACTGCATCCATAAAGACCCACGCACAGACAAGCAGGCGACTTCCCTGGGACAGGGACCCTTAACCCCATCACACGGCAAAGGTTGAATCATGGCGTCACTGTTTGGCGAGGCAAGGGTGGCGAGGCACGAACTGTCAGATCCTTCAGGGAAAACAGCGCAGAAGTGGCTGCTGAAACATGTGTGCATGCTCCCGGGGAGCGGAAGTGGGGCCGCTGCATGCGAGTCTGGGTGTACTGCAGCGGCCTCCGCAGGTGGGGAGGGAGCTGGTACAGTGCTGGTGGGGCTGGTGGCTGGGAACACTGGACAGGCAACTAGGAAAACACAAAACAAAATAAAATCTGGAACAGCCGACTTGTGGGGAGAAACCTGAGCAGAGCAAGAGTCAAGGCCAAGGCCGACACCGCAGCCCTGCCTCACGAGGACGTGCACGAGGACGTGCACAAGGACATGCTCGCGCCCTACACATTCACTCTAGAGAAACGAGGGCTGCGCCAACCAGGCGGATGGCAGTGGCTGGGAGAGGAGGAGGGATGGGGGAGGTGGGTGACCTTCAGAAGGTCAGGGCAGGGTCCCTGCCTTGCAAGGACCTGAGCCTGGAGTGGCAAGTCAGCCCCTCACCTGACACCCAGCGCCTGCACTGGGCCCCACTAGACAAAGCAGCTGAGGTTCCTGGGTAAGTGGATGAGCCAGGCTTGGCTGAGGGTTCCATAGCAAGCATCCTCATCCCTGCTCCCTGGGAACTCAGGACACACAGATCAAGTCCAGAAGGACCTGCCATCGCCACTTTGGCGCCTCACTCTCTTGCTTCCAGCTTCAGTTCTTCCTCTTGTTCACCTTGCTGAGCCAGCAGCTCCACTGTGGGGGTGTGGCCTCCTTGCCCCTCCAGGACAGCTGACCCTGGACACCAGTACTCCTCGCCCACTCCCACCATCCCTTGTGGAGGGAAACTGTCTGCAAGAATAAGGGATTTGCCAGAGGTTCCACAGAAGATTGGCCCCACAGGTTCAGTTTCTGGCAGCCTGGCCTGAGAAACGTGCTGGCAGCTGGCCTCAAGACACAGGGAGGAGCCCTGACATCCTGGGGCAGGGACACGCCCACCCCAGGCTGCAGGAGAGCAGGGTCCTTATCTTTCTGGCAGCTTCTACAGTTCCCAGGACACATCTGGTGCTTACTTAATGCATGCTCAGAGTGCACATGGTCTCTGCACACCTCCACACAGTCAGGTTGGCTGCAGAGTGGCCCGAGCACCCTGGCCCTCAGCCATGCCAAGCTACATCTGGCCACTGCTTAGCCTACCGACTAAACAGGTCTCTCTGAAGCGCCATTGCCTGCCTCCTCCCAGACCATGCTCCCTGCATGTGAACACGACATGCATCCTTCAGCCTGCTCAGCCCACAGGGTGGTATCAGCAAATGCTGCTCTGCAGAGGGACAGGCAGGCAGGCCACATAAGGTCTCTGATCAACGTTCCTCACTTCCTACAACATTTTAAGATGTAGCAACTGCACTTAGCACACCAGCAGGACAGAGACAGCTGTGGGCTGGAAGTGGTCTACGGCTGGAGTTTGCTAATCCCAGCAGGAAAGGTGCCAAGGTCATGAACAGCTGGAAGGGACACATCATCTTGGGTATTGGATGATCCAAAATCAGGGGAGGAGGGAACAGCAACTATGGGCTTCTGGTTCAAATAGACAGCCAGGCACAGGGGTACGCCTGTCATCTCAGCTCCCTTGGAAGCTGAGGCAGGAGGATCTCAAGGTCAAGAGCACACTCAGCAATTTAGTAAAACCCTGTCTAAAAAAGGGTTGGGGCATGGCTCAGTGGGAGAGCACCCTGTGTTCATTCCCCAGCATCGAAAACAAATAATAAAAATGAAAAGGTTTCAGAGAGTCAAAACACGCTGCTTCTCTTGTTTCCTCTCTTCTAAAGAAGGCGGTGAAAACGATGGAACTGAACTCGGGGTCCTCTGCCCCCATAGTTGGAGCCAGCATACCTGGCACACTTGGCTCCAGTCTGACTGTGGCTCCGGAGCCCCGGAGGCCTCATCTGCTTTGGGGCTTTCCAGTGGCAGCTCCGCAATGTCACGGCAAGGTGACATCCAGATGAACCGCTCACCTGAACGAAGCTCACAATGGTGCTGCTGGAGGAGAGACCCCTCTACAGGCTCAGCACTGGGTGGCTCCAGGCCTCTGCAGCTCCACTGTGCACAAAGTGGGGTGCAGCCCGCTGTGTGTCTTCTCCAGCTTATGCCCCATGGTGCATGAAAGCCATGGGGGAGACCTGACAACAGCCCTCACATCCCCTCCCAAGAACACCCAGGGGTCCCATGTGTGCTCCGCAGCGGCACCTATTCACCTGGGCACAGTGACCCCAGCTCTGAACCCAGCAGTTAGACTCTGGCTCTTGGCCACCACTGAACAGGGCTGTGGGAGACAAGAGCTGAAGCAGGAAGTGCAGTCCGACCCACAGCGGGGGCACTCCAGGGCTCCCGCAGACCGCCTGAGAGGGGCTGCTGCATGCTGGCCACTGCACGTGGGCACTGCCCCCAAGCATGACTCTCTAGAGACCCTCGGGGGAGCAGAACCACAGGCACAGCCTGGGCCCACCAGTGCTCACTGAGGGAACTGTCCTTGGTGAGACATTCAGCGTGAACAAAGAGGTGTCCGTGCATGGAACTTCTTCCCAAGCTCATTCTGGTTTAATTTTAATGTATGCAAAAATAAAAAATCATGAGCACTGAAGAGAAACAGATTTTACCACTTAACTAATGACTCAAACGACCAAGAAACTGACTTTCCACATATGACTTAGTGGGGAGGGGTAGGAGGACAGGCAAATTGGAAGAGTCACGGCTCCAGATAGACAGCTATGTTGGTCTGTTTTGTTACTGTAACAATACACCCAAGGCTGGCTGCTTTATAAAGAAAAGAGGTTGACTGAGCTCACTGTCCTAGACTTTCAAGGGCACAAAGCCAACATTAGCTGGGCCTGGTGAAGATCCCCGGGGTGAGACAGGAAACCAGAGTGGGGAACAACATGAGAACTACCCCAATCCTTCCCAAGGACCTGCCCCCAGCACTGCATCTAAAGGGTCCCCCACCTGCTAAAGTTCCCATACCGAGGTTCCCTTTGGGGACGTGTCCAAGCACATGGCTTCTGGAGGACACTAAGCCACCCCAACCCTAATAACCAACATCAAGGTTTAATTCCCAGACGTCAGACACCTGTACCTCGCTGGGGAGAATGGTGAAGGAGGGAGGCCGCGTGTGCAAAACAGTCAGCTGGAGCTGTCTGGGGTCTGCGTCCTGCGCACCGCCTTTAAAGGAGTTACTCGCGCTACCGCGGCAATTCCTGCACAACCTCCCCTGCAGCCATCTGGTCAGATGTTTTTCAAAACCCAGAATTAAATCCGAAAGTAGGCCCTGATTCCTCTGCCTGGGTGCCAAGGTGACGTTCCTTGACAGCTCATTAGCAGCAGTCTAATTACTCCAATTCTTACTTTCAGGATGATTAGAAAGTTCCAAGTCACCTGACGCCAGTATCAGAGGCTTAAAGACATGAAGGCCAATGTGCGAATCTGACACTGTGCTTCCAAGTGCACACACGGGAACACAGGCACTTCTGGGGGCTTCGCTCCACAGAGACCTGAAGCCTGCACGTCCACCAGCCAACCTGGAAGCTCATCTGCTTTCAGGAAGTCTAACCCCCAAAGAATGTCGAGGACTGCAGGTGAAGAAACTCGGGGACGGTGGCCCAGAGACTGGACTTGCTGGCGCTGGGGTGCCCTGCCCCCAGACTGGTCCGCAGAGTTTGTCTCAGGCACGCATGCAAGGTGTCACCACACAGACTTTCCTTGGGAGATTCCCAAACCTGGAAGCAGGAGTCCATCCTAAAGCACATTTTGGCTTCCTAGCCACTGGCGTCCACTGCTCCAAGTTCAGCAGAAAGGAGCCAGGCACCATCTCCTTGGTTAAGCCCAAGCCAAAGGCACCCCTGGAGCACTATGTCCACTGACGGGGTTCAAGTGACAGCATTTCTTGCACAACATAACAGAAGGACCAACACCACCCATGAGGCCTCAGGAAGACCAGAACACTGGGAAAAGATGCATCAGGTGGGGGTGAGGTGGCCAGCTGCCTTCTCCCACCGTGAAGAAGATGCAGGGGCCTCTCAAAGTCCCAGCAGGATGGGTGCAGAAGCAGGGGGTCCCAGCGACAGGACCCGGCACTACACAGGAGACCTCCTTTGGAGAGACTTGGAGGAGGACTACTGCGCCCAGTGATCCCGCCGTGTTCTCGTCTGCCATCACTCCCCTGAAGAATGGTGGAGTCTGGGAGGCCGTGCCGGTGGGACAGCTGCATCGCACCATGGGTGTCAGCAGAAGAGAGGTCCGAGTCCCAGTGGTGCAAGTTCATGCCAGCCACAAGCCACTCACACGGTGCTGACGCAGTCTAAAGCTCTCCGCAGCCACACAGAATGCCAGGGCGGGTGACCCATGAGAAGCAGCTCACTGGGCTCTGTTCCGGAGGCTGAAAGTCAAAGAGCACAGCCCAGCATTGCCATGCAGCTTCGCACTGTCACTCCATGGATGAAGGACAAGAGGGCGAGGTCAGAGTGCAGGGGGCAAACCTGACTTTATAAGCCCACCCAGGAGCAGCTGGCCCACGTCCCCATGAGGACGCTGAGCCTGTACCCCTTCCATCAGGCCACCTCCCCACGCTGCTGCCTTGGAGCCTGTTCAGATCATCACAGGTGCGTTTCATGAGCAGCCAAGACCCTGCTTTCCAAGGTGACACCCTCCGAGCCTTTCAGGAGAGTAATTCCAGGCTTTAAAGAATGCAAGAGAAACATAAGACTGAGTATCTCTATGTCTTTTTTTTTTTTTTGAAAAAAAAGAGAGAGAGGGACAGTGAGAGAGAATCAGAGAGAATCAGAGAGAGAGAGAACTTTATTTAGTTTTCACATGGCTTTTGTTGCTCTGACGCTTTGTTGTGCGTGTGCTGCTGGGGTTCGAACCCGTGTCCTTGAGCATGTGAGGGAAGCACCATAACTGATAAGCCGCCACTGCAGCCCTCTGTCTTAACCATGTGATTAAAAATAAAAATCCTTAAATATGTCTGCAATAAACTTTTATCCTCAGAATTCAGGATGCCTCCTAGCAGAATCAGAATGGTTTTCTTGGTGTTGAAAACTCACCTTCAAAAAAGACTGACATTTCTTTATTTCCTGATACTTAAGAGAGCACCGGAATGAGATGGAACACAACTGTGCTGTTCAAAACAGCTAGGGGTTCAAACCAATTCAGCTATCATGGCTTTAAAAAAAGAAGTGAGTTCTCTCTGCTCAGATCCAGCAGCCACTTGGGGGCTGTACCTCTGAAGTTTTGGACCTTGGCCCAGTTGTGTTAACAGGATGTTAGGCCTCAACAAGGGTAGCTTCCAAAATGACTGGCAGTTCATGCCTACCAATGAACTCTGAACGGGGAAACCCTACGGTCTGCCATGCATTCTTAGGATTTATAGCAGCTCAATTTACTATAGCTAGACTATGGAACCAACCCAGATGCCCCTCACTTGACGAGTGGATACAAAAGCTTTGATACATATATACTATGGAATACTACTCGGCCATTAGAGAGGAC